>JASANC010003281.1:0-156597 GCA_030248135.1 Theristus sp. LFF4_11 | reverse complement strand
AACAAGGACCGAAGGAGTCAGGCACTGACTCCCTAGCCTAATTGACAACCCTGAAGTTGTCATAAGCAGTTTTTGATAAAACTGGTTTCTGCGTGCAGGAACCAGTCGCCTTATCAAGCACACCTGTTGGCAATATGGCCGACAGAGCATGCTTCTGATAGAGTGCACCGGCCAGGTACACTCAATTCTGGGGGAATGTCCGGTAACTAATTACCGTACACCTCATTTGAAATGGGTTTTGAGGAGAATGTCCTCTAACCCTGCAAAAGAGAAAAGACAACGCCATTAATCGTTGTCTCTATCGCCGAATATCGACGACTTTTTATTCTCTTCGTCGACATTTCAACGAATAATAATTCGACGATTATTCCGCCGACAAAAGCGACGAGCAAAAGTGTATTTTCACTGTTAGCATTGCACACACCTTTTTTTTCCTTTTCCTAGGAAAAATTTATAAAAATTTTCATTTCAAAAACTTTTTATAAAGTTCCCACCAAATTTGTCGGTGGCTCACTTCGAAAGAAGTGAGCTTCCGACTAAAATCGTCCTTTTGTCGGGTCGGGCTTGAAAAATAGCCCATAAGCCCCGACAGAAGGAGGGGGGTGAAAATTTCGGGGCCCCCTATTCAAAAACTCCAACCAGGGAGTAAATTTTAAGGCAAATTTGCGACATCAGAATGTCGCTGTTTGACACTGAAAGCAGAATGCGTTTAGCATTCTGCATATTGAGAGCACAAAGGGGCGAATGAGCCCTGCTCACTCAAAGAGATCGGCCGGGCCGATCAGTAATGCGCACAATTAGTGCGACCTTTTGTTTGTGTGTTGCGTGCACTTGGTATAGTGCACAAAACACCGTTTTTGCTTCCACTCTGTGTGTGTTTGTGTCTGTTTCAGGCTCAACATAATTCATATTGAGCAACAAACACAACAACAAATAATAATTGTTGCGCGCACGAGCCCGCGGGGCCGCTGAAAAACACCACGGAGGGAGAGCAGCCGCCGACGACCGGGACCGCCGTTCCTGCCGCCGCGGCGTTGGGCACGTCGGCGACGACGCCGACGACCGCTGGGCAACCAGCGGATCAAGATGGGTCGCATCAAGGCGGCGACCCATCCCGAAATGCCATGGCAGTGGTTTCGACCGCTGCTGACGGCAGCCATAGTGAGAGTCCGTCACACTTGGTGATGGACATCAGTGGTGAGGGAGCCGCTGATGATAATGCTGCGGCAAATGCTGCAGACCAAAATCCACCGCCACCGGCGGATGGAATTGTGAATCCCGCCGATGACGGCGCGGATGATAACGTCATGGAGCATGACGATCAGCTTGGGTTGGAGGAACCCATGGAATACCAGGTGGCTGAGGCCCAGCCATCTCGGATTCACTTGAAAGACGGTGAAGAACCGTCGCTCGAGCTGTTCTGGCAGCAGCTCGGTTTTGAGGACGAAGGGTCCAGAACGCTAGTGGAGACTTATCCACTAGCAATAAAAGTAAGCCAGACGGACTCTGAGCAGCATTGCAAAGAGACCGTCATGGTCTTCGTGAGAGACGATCGGGATCAGTTCCCGAACGTATCAGAAGGTTGGATGAACCTTGCCAACCTCAACAACTGGGTCGTGTTGCCCAGTATGGAGAACTACCGGCCGATTGCCGCGATTCGCGCCAATCGCCAGTATTTCTTGATGGACGACAATGTCGTCATGACGGTCTGGGCGACTAAAAACCGACCAGACAATTTGAGCGAAGCCGAGCTCCGGTTTCGCATTCATGCACCAAGGGGCACTCCAGGCCCTTGGGTTGATCTGCAAGCCAATTTGCGGCTTACACCGAAAAACTTATTCGCGTTGTCGCGAGTAACGTCACAGTGGTCCATTACGGACTTCGGCAACGACTACCCCACAGGTGCCGTCCACCTGTTGGTGAATAGTCTGAAGTCAAAAGCACCAAGCCCCCGCTTGGTGATGTATGCGTTCGCAGCAGTCTGCGACCCGATAGCTTCGTCGCTGCAAATTCCGCAGTATGACGAAGATTATTTGGATGCCGACATGTCTGTCTGGCCCATGACATTGATCCAGCTGATGGATTTCAGCGAGCAGATCAATTTGGAGCACCAATTTTTGGTGCATGGTCACGCCTCGCTCGCGAAAGAGCAGACGTATGTTGTGCCACGCGGAAATTTTCTGCATGGTCAAATTAGGCCGCATATGCCGATATACACAAAAGGCATGCGACGTCATAGGGACAATCCGAAATCGGAAATTCTCCCGAATTTGAAACAAACGGGGACCACCAAATTCCCGTTTGATTTGAACGAATCACTGTTGGAAAACAGTGAACGTGATAAAATCGCTGATGACCTTGTTTGGCAACAGCGTGTTAATGTCTGGCTGATGCTAGACCAGTTGTACAAGCGCACCGCGCCTTGTTTTGAAGGTGGCAGGGACGATCTGCCACAAGTTTTGCTGCAGCATCACGAGTATGAGGCCCTCTGGTCCTCTCGTGAAAGCAGCTATACACGCTCGGAAGCATTCCGGCGGCACTCACGATTGATCGGTCGTGAGATTGGTAAGGCTGAGGCCGTCATTTGGGTCACAGACCTGAATGAAAACCAACTCGGTGAGTTGGTGGATTTTATGCACCAACAAATGTGCACCATGAATGGTAATGCAGTGCTGCATTACACGTATTTCGAGCCGGATAAGAAGTATCCCGCTCCTGCAAACGAACAGCAGGAACCTCGGTTCCGAGCTGCCTCGGTTAGAGCCGGGAAGGGCTTTTTGATGAACGTCAAGTACCCCTTGACGGTTTTCTTCGGTGTGGGCGCATACTGCGTCGCCATCGATTTGAGCTTGATCTTTGATCCGCTCTTGAGAAAAGAGAACAGTACGAAGGTGACTGTTCTGTTGGAGTTCCTGTTGAACAAGGAAAACACGTTTCACCATTGGGATGACCCAACGGAATTTTTCAAAGGCATGAATGCTGCCTATTCTGAAGACATGAACAACACTCCGTTGTTCGATCAGGTCCAATTCGAAAATCACCTGGACACACGTCCATTGGTGAAGGCGATTGGATTCGCCAATATGATTGACGCAAGGCCATACCGGTTTGAGCCGTATGGTGGTAATTATGTGAGCCCAACACCGGGAACGGTGTTGACGGCATTCACATGCAAATTGCACGATCTCGTGCATTTCACCATGTACGGGTTTGAGAGGAATCTCAAATACCCGGAAGGTTCATGGGATCAAAATGCGATCTCACAGAAACGCCATTTGATCGAATGGCATAAAGATGCAGGCAAGCATTATGCCATGCAGTTCAACTGGACAGTGCTCGTTTACGACGCACTGTTTTTCTGCTTAGCGTGCAGCGACAAGTTCGCGACGCTATCACATAAACCTCGTTCGAAGGGCGAGGTGAATCAGAGGTACAACAAGTACCGCGCCGCTATCGACGTGGGCTTGGCGTACCTGCAAAAGGCCGAAGAGTGGCCGTTTGATTTCGTGCACAAGATGCCGATAGTCACGCGAGATCTCTCGCTTGACAAGATCTTGAGCAACGAACCGATGCGTCTGATCTTCGCTCAGACATTGATCGAATACGTGCGCGCTGTGCGCTACGTAGAGAAACACCCTGCGAGAGTGATCGCAGGGACGAACCCACAAGTTCCGCACGCGGTGCCTCGCGTGCCGGACGAGACAAACAAAAACAGGTTCCAACCTGCTTTTCGTTCTGACAGGCATCTGATGATGCACCAATACGTCCTCAAGAGGGAAACCAAATTGAGGAGATGTTACATTCTTCAGTTGAAAGAATGCTCGAAATCGGCAGCATACACGCCGTATGCTCTGTATAGCACGGCAGAAGTTTTTCTGCAGTGGTTCAAATACCGACTCCTGAAGTCGACTATTGGCATTGTGATGACCAATGCATCAAGCGACTACGCCTATCAGCTGGCGAAAGTCGTGTACAGCAAGTGTGCTGAAACACGCACACTGTGTTTCATGCGTGTGGGAGGTCCGCACACATGCAGAGGAGGCTGTCAGCCGACACCGCCGACAGAGTTCGAATTGCAGCCACACGTGCCTGCAAGCTATCTGGGAAACCAGATGGAGAAAAGGACTCCATGGTTTAGCGTGGAGTTTATCAAGGTGGGCCGCCGCTTTGACGACCCACACAAAAAGCATCTGCTTCACAAGCAGAATCAGGTCATTAGGACGCAAAGAGAGGCTGAGTTTATCGCTCAGGCTATTAGAACGCCAGCCAGTTGGGCCGGTTCGTTTCACATCAGTGAAATTGAAAGGTTGAGTCACTTTGGTGTGATACCAAAGCCAGATTTGATGGACGTAAATCCAACGTTTGTGTCCACGAAATGGCCGCATGCAGTGATGTATGCGTGCACTAATGACGGGGTGTACCCGCCTGGAATCACTCCTGACAATGTGTCAGAAGATTGGCGACGTCGTGAGACGTCGGAGCCGACGCATGTCTACGAAGACTTTGACATGCTACACGCTCTGTCCTGTCGTATGAACATCAGTACGACAGATTTGATTGAGTTGCCGCTGAACATGCAATTCAGCTACGAAGACGTCAAAGCCTTGACGTTGGCAATTTTGGTGCGTGTCTCAATCGAACGCATTTTGCACCTGCTGTATCAGCATGGTCTGGAAAGGTATGAGCGTCTGATTCAGAAGCTCATCGATTTGAACAACCTAGTGCCACAAACGGCACGAGGCACGAGCACTCGCACGAGTGTGTTTCGTTTCTGGAATCCGTTCGTGTTCGACATTCCAGCCAAAAGGAATGACCACCAATCAACGTGGCATTCATTGAAGCCCGTCGGCGCACAACAACTGTGCGACAGTGACGAGTACAATCTGCTGAAAGACATTGCAGCAGCACGTGCATGGTGGACCGTGTTCCACCATCATAAAACTCTGCCGCTCAGGGAAGAGCTGCAGGAAGCGATTGTGCTGGGTGACGAAGCCCAGAAGAAAGCACTGATCGAAAAGATCAGAAGTATGGTTGCAGTGCCGACAGCACCTGCAAGAGATCCGGTTCTTGAAATGCGTCAAGAACGATTCACGGCCGACGTAGAGGCCCAAGCGGCTGTGAATCCACAGCAACCTAATGTGCGTGCCACTGAGCAGCAAGAAAAACAACCGTTGTCGGTTGAAGATCATCCATCCTCGGATGCACAAGAGCAATCGAGTGCATCTGAAGATGACGACAGCCAGTCGCAAGTTTCTACGACTGACAATCCACAGCAACAACAGGGTGCTGCACAACAGGGAGCCTCACGCTTCCGAACTCTCACACCGAGAGCACAAGTGCTCGTACAAAAGTACGGCCAAGTGCTGCAGCCACCAGCGGCGCAGCAATATCAACAACAGTTTCCGACTCCGGCAACTGTGGCACCAACGGGAGTAACACCCAGGATGCCATTTATGCACACCACTCGTGGTGTCAGTTTTGCAGCCGCGGCCGAAAACCGTGCCGCGCTCGATCAAATGCAGCGCGTGTCGATTCTTAGACCTCGACTGCCTGCTCCAGATTCTCAAGGCTTCAAAGTGCCTTATGCAAAGCAATCGCGTTCAGCGCGATCGCCGTTGCAGGGAGCCCCTCCAGCAAAACGGGTCCCTGGACAAGTTCTTCAACGAGAAGAAAGTTTTTCGGGTGAAAGTAACCCGGGCAGAAACCTCCCGAGAGGTCGTAAGCGCAGTAAGTCTCGTGAACAGAGACTGTTGCTGCAACAACAACAGCAGGTGGAACAAACCTCTGCTGATTTTATTTATTGCCCAAAACGCAATTATTTGACGCCTCCGATGAATACATCGCAGGTTGATGATCTTCGTCATTATTACGAAGGTGCAGTGGTGAACCACGAGTTGGTTCCCGAGTTGTCAGAAGCCGTGTACCAAAATGCACAGGCTAAACAGACACCGATCACGTTGTCCGATGCAGTGTCTTGCAAAGTGGTGCAAGACAATAAGAGAGCGCAAGAATACATGCGCCCGACCTATGACACACTGCCACGACCAGTGTATGTGAAAGATCGCAAAACAGCGAATCTGATAGACAGCTCACCGGAAATGGAGAAACGGCGAGCAGATTATTATGGCAAACCGAAGCCATTGTTGACAACGGACATCCTACCGTTGGATGCGCCATCATGGTTCGCAGTGCAAGACTTGGGCACGCGAATGAAGGAGAACCCAACAGGATTCCTTGGGGATGCCAGACGTCAGTCTGCATCGCACGTCGCTAACACGATCAAGTGGCTAGCGTATTTTGTGTCACTCAGTGAACAGGAAGAATTCAACGGCGATCCGCCGGATATTCGTTTGATTGGTGCTGGAACACCAACAGAAAACCTCATTCGCATGAGAATTCTGGCTCAAGCAGAAGCTGAGCGAGAAACACGCACAAATGTGCAACTGCACTCTGTGCTACAACCTATGTGGTTGCCGCCACTGCCGGGACCGCATCGGTATTGGAACGCGAACGAACAGAACGCGTTCGTGAAAAATTTCTCGGTCGAACCGAGTGCAATGTTGGAACCAGGCCTCGTTGAGGACCTGAAGAAACCGAATGTGCCTAAACTCACATTCCTTGATGCTGTGCCACCGCCGAAAAAGGACGACGCACAGGAGAAAAAGAAGTCGAGGACGGTGAAACCGAGTCTCGAAATGCCAAAGAAGCTCGACAAACTGATGTCGGAGCAAAGAAAACGATATAGCAAGAAAGCTACATCGTATCAGCTGCCTAAGAAGACAGTCGAAACCAGTTCGACACGAACTGATGGTGATGACACCGAGGAAATGCAATCCGGTGATGAAAACGCTGAAGCAGAAAAGCGTCAGCGAGAACTGCTCGAACAGATCAGTTATGATCCGACGATCACATGCAGTGCATGTGGCAATAAAGGACATGAACACTCAGTGTGTCCACTGATGTACATGTCGCTCGAAGCGGACGCAGCCGAAAAAGCCAAAGCGTCTACGAAATCGGACACAGCCAGTTCGATGAGTAAAAAGCAGAAAAATGCTGAGAAATTGGCTGCACTTGCGAAAGCAAGAGAGGCCGAGAGGCTGGCTAGAGAAAAGTCAGCTCGTGAACACGCGGACCCAACAGCCGCTCAGAAAGCTGCCAAGTCGACAGCAAGTCAGGTGACTGATCAACAGTCACAACAAAAACAGTTGAACACAGCCAGTTCAACTGGTCAGTTTGAAGACACAGGCCCAATCGATGTATTGGAAGCTTGTCGGCGTCTTACGCTGGAGACTCTGCCGCAGAGCAGACCGACAGCAGGAGACGCCCCGAAAACACAACAACAATCGACTGCCGTTTCGACAGCCGCTGATGCACCGTCGGGCCAGGCGTCGAGCGCCAGTTCAGCGCGCGTCTCGGTCCCGACTGGACACCGCTCACGCTCGCGTGGCAAGAGCAGAAGCACGTCGCGATCGAAGTCGCGCCGTCAGCTGCCGCGAACGACATTGGTGGCGTCACCGCCGGCGTCGGGCTACAGCACGTCCGACGATGAAGACCGACCGGCGACTGAGGCACCGATAGAGCAGCAACGGCGATCGCGACTGCAGACCGACCCGCCGACCGCGTCGCGCACGGACAAAGACTCGTCGAAGACGGCGTCCGACGCGAGCGCGTATTCGACCGACGGCGGCAGACGGGTTGGCACGCCACGAGGCAAGGGGCGCGGCAGACGCAAGTGATTGTCGAAGACGACAACCGTTTGGATGGCACCACCGCCATTTGATGGACAACGACAGCGTCGTTGCCCGGCTGGACACTGAACACTGGACACTCTGGTGAAAAACGTTGTTTTTCCGTTTTTGTTTTTGAGCAGGCGTTGCTTGCTGTGTTCACGTGCCATCTTAGCCGTCTAATGCCTTCTGCCTTTTGTCACAGACGTTGTCTGTTGACTGTTGTTGTAACAGTTTTGTTACCTTGTGCCACGCTTGTGTGCTGCTTTTGAGTCCCTTTAGAGGGCTGGTAAAGGTAATTTTAATGCTTTGCCACAACACTAACCCAACTTCGATTCCAACAGTTTTTCGTGATTTTTTTAGTGATTTGTTGTTTTTCGTGTTTGTAAAACACTCTAATAAAATAACCTTGTTATTTTCTCACTCACACTTTCGATGTGGTAACATTGAGGGGAACAACCACACGCACTGTCGCATGTGGCCCCGATCACCATTGTGATCTATTTTTGTTTGTGTTTCTACTAGTTTGTTGTTTTGCCGGAAGTGTTTGTTTTCATTTTTTACTTACATGTTTTCTCAAACACAGATCCTTAAGTCTGTGTATTTTGAAGCATTCGTGCTTGTTAAAAGTCATAGGCGACTGCACTGTTGTATTCGCCCTTAACAAACAGTTGTAATCACCAACAAAATCCACAGTTTTTTCTCCACTCTTTTTATTCACCGTTTTTCACACCACATCTTTTCAACAACAATCACCATCAATTGTACCAATACACAATAGTGTAGCGTTTCATAAACGTTACTCTTTCACGTCCCACATTTGTGGCCTCGTGGAAGAGGCCTTTTTAAAGGGGGGGGTAGTTGTCAGGTCCATACAACGACCGTGTCAACCGCTTCCAACGTTTCAACGCTAAACTACTCTTTTATCTTCACCAATCTCTACCTTTATCTATTCTTTTATACAAATTCATCTATTCTTTGCACATTG
The DNA here is from genome assembly GCA_030248135.1 of Theristus sp. LFF4_11. Classification (NCBI taxonomy): domain Eukaryota; kingdom Metazoa; phylum Nematoda; class Chromadorea; order Monhysterida; family Xyalidae; genus Theristus; species Theristus sp. LFF4_11. Next base: position 147,882 of record JASANC010003281.1, on the reverse strand, counting down.
GTTGATACGTGATGTGTGTCTTTTATCAGTGTCTTCCTTTGTGTGTATTCTACACTTCACTTCTTCATCGCCTTGACCAATAAAATGCACAAGTATGCGACTTGTTCGGCCGAAGCCGTCTACCGCCTACTATTAAGGCGTATAGGCGTCCAGGCGATTCAAGGCGTCTAGGCGACAAGGCGTCTAGGCGATATAGGCGACTCACTCGCTGGGCCCCTATTGGTACCAGTGCCGGTGAACGGTTCGCCTATAACCGTTGTCTTGTGTGCGACATTCGCGCAGCGATGACTTCATCCAAGTCAGTTGTCTCCAGTCTGAAAACTCAATGTACAACCCGGTCAGAACAAGTGAGAGTTGTTCCGCCGTTCGGTCAACATGTGAGTGCCCTGTCAGGCCATGTGGCAGATGGTCTACAGTTTGGTACGTTGACTCAACGTCCGAAACCGCTGCCTCGGGCAGTTGATGTAAAAGCAACCACCCCAGTGGCAGGGGGGTCGGGCGTTGCTTCACAATACGTTTTAAGCTCATGGTTTGCTTTTAACGCAAACAGTTGAAGCCCACATATGCGCTTTGAAAAGAAATGTTTCACATTTGGAAATTAGCATTGTATACCTAATAGTGTTAGCAAAAACAGTTTTTTTTCATCATTGCGCCTGATTATTTTTTGCCTGTCATATTGAATCTGTAGCGCCGAAATTCAATAAAGCGTTATAATTCCTTTTTTTGCTGAATGTTTTTTTTGTGCCAGAAACAGCCAGAGACATTATTTTTTTAAATCGTGTTTTCAACCTGAAACTTGTTTTTTTTTTGCATCCACCAGTAACGATCATGTATCGATCAAAGTTTCGCGGTAAGCAAAAAGTTTTGAAGTTTTTTCAGAGCTCAATTTTGTTTTCAGAAAAAAAACTTTTTTTTCAGAATCCGACGGCTCACGCGGGGATGGCAGCTCTTCGGAAAAGCTCGCGTTTGTTTGCAAAACGACCGATTTGAAAAACGACGAGTTCGTTGTTTTTTTTTGTATTTTTTGGTCCAATTGCAAGCATTTACCCCATTTTCGTTACAGCTATCTTTCCAACTTCTCTATTCCGATACATTTTATCACCCGTTAAAAAATGTCCGAAGTCCAATCAAGTGTCCGCTGTGCTGTCCGCCTGGGCGTCCGTGTGTTCTCGGAAAAAGTAAAAAGTGACGCGCCAAAACGCTTCGAGTGTGCTGCTGCCACTTTTCTATTTTCCGGAACAAAACGCCGGACACTTGAGCGGACACTCCTTGGTTCGGTTGGGACACATTTTTTTGTTGTTGGCGTGCGCGGAATTTCTTTTTTTTCGAAACACACCGCAGATGCCGAGCGTTCGACGTGGAAGATTGCCGGTTTCTGCTCGTGAAAAACGCCGGCGGCGGCTTGCACGCGATCGGCAACAAGTGCACGCACTACGGGGCGCCGCTGAGCAAAGGTTTGTATTATGTATTGTGGATTTATTCAAACGTGTCCTGACTAAAATGACGTCATTTGCTTTTGAAACGCCCGTTTGTCAAAGTACACGCACTAAAATGTCAGTTTGATGTGACTGATTCGACATTCACCATTTGTTTGCGGGAAGAAACCGGCTAAACGGAAAGTCTGGTTTGCTGTGAACGGCAAACGCATGTTTGATGGCACATGACGTCATTTCAGTGGGACACGTTTGCGACTCGATGCGCGCATATAATAATGGGTGGTGAAGCAGTTTCATGCGTGACGCGCGCAATTCAAAACTGCTGAAGTGTCCGGAGTCCCCAAAATTGTTCAGCAATATAAGAAGTGAAGTCAGAAAAATCGGAAAATCTGACGTTTCATCTAGTGTTCAGTGCAATAAAATAATTTGCATGTTTTCGAAATCGTTTTTTTCGTTTCAGGAGCCTACTGCAATGGCCATGTCCGGTGTCCGTGGCATGGCGCCGTGTTTAACGTCGAGACGGGCGATATCGAAGACCACCCCGGACTGGACAGTCTGCCGAAATACGATGTAAAAAGTTTCAGTCAATATTCATTCGCTGGCAGCTGATTGGCCACATGATTGGTGTTATACGCACAATGATTGGTCGCCGCTGTGCCAGGCAGCCACTCAGCAAGGTGTAGATGAAGTGCGAATCTGCAAACAAACACACTGGCACACAGATATTACAGTAGCGTCTGTGTGCGTGCCTGTGTGTTTCTCTGTTACTGTACAACATCATTGTTTGTTTATAAACGCAGTGCACTGTATTCAGACTTAAGACTTTAGCGATTCATCTGAAATGCTTTTCAAAATCACCGATCATTTCACAGATTGTAGTACAAGGCGACGATGTCATGTTGGTGGTGGTGCCCAGCGCCAAATTCCCCGGCGGCAAACGCACCAAACCAATGTGCAGACAATCGAACGACGAACAGTCAGATGCGGTCGTCATTGTTGGCGGCGGTAAGTGCGCATAATGGATATACACCCTGGTCAACATTTTGTTGAGTAACAGATTGCGTCACATAGTTTTTTTATTCTGGATGATCCATTTACAGTATGGCCGAATAAATGAGGCAGTCCATCACGGCGGGATCAGTCGCAGACTAGGAGTTGTCTTTTTCAAAAATGCCAACATAATTCCCAATCATTTGTGCAAGGGAGAAAGAATGCACAGAATAATAGCGCGGATAATGCATTGGTTTTCAAAAACGTGTCAAATTAGACACGCAGTTTGGTTTCTGAACATCTTTTTTCTTTCATTCAAAATTCGCGCGCTCCTTGAACCCTGAAAAAAAGCTGCCATGTTTAATCGGCCATACCGTACGTATATTGCTGACTTTCGCCAATAATCCGAACAGCTCAGCACCCGATCAGCAAGAAGGTACACCCTCGAAATCATCTTTTGACAGTTTTCTTGTTCAGGTTTTGTTTTTCAAAGGTTTGTCAAGTTTCAAAAAAAACTTCAGGTGCCGCCGCGAGCGCGTGCGCTGAAACGCTCCGCCAAGAGGGACACAAGGGCGCAATTACGATGGTCACCGACGAATGCCACTATCCGTACGATCGAACGAAACTCAGCAAGGTGGCCAGATTAGACGCTTGGTCACTGGAAACGGAAAAAGATCGACAAAATGTTCTGCTGAACAGATTGTGGAACGTTTTGTTGATCTTGTTTCCAAACAACACCGGAGCTGATTGGCAATTGAACTTTAAATTCGAGTGTGCCAGATGGTGATTGGCTACAGGTGTGTGAGAATCACATCTTATGTAAAATTTTCGGATTCGTATGGTGAATTTGTTGATCAACGTTTTCTCAGCAACAAAATGAATGAACAAATTGATCGACTTTTTTTGTTGTAAAATTCACCGCTGTTTCAGCAAATGGACATTGTTGTCGAGAAGATCTACCTTCGTCCACCGCAATTCTATCGGGAACACGACATTGAGGTTTTATTGGACAGCAAGGTGTGGAATATTTGGTGCCGTCTGAAACCTTGCAGTTTTTCTGTTGTTTTGTCCGTCTCAAACCGTTTTGGTGAAACGAAACCCCCAAGATAACGAGATGTCGCAAAAGTGTCTCGAGATGAGTGACCAGTCAGTGTTATTCTCTGACCATTGACTGTCACTAGACTGTGACTTGAGGTTTTTTGGTCAACCGTTGCATGCACCAGCAACAAAAACAAAACCCCAGATAGTTCCAACGTTACAATAAGAAACCCCCCCCCCCCAAAAAAAACAAAAACAGTAAAATGCAGTATGCAACTTTTTTTGGTGACAACAAAAAACCCCTTCAGGTAACAAAAATCGACACCGACCACCGAACGATCACCCTGGAAAACGGCAGCTCGCTCGGCTACGGGTCACTTGTACTCGCCACCGGGGGTCTGGCGCGTCGGCTCACTTGTCCCGGCGCCAACCTCGACGGGGTGTGCTACATTCGAACGCCCGAGGACGCGCACGGTGTGGCGGCGAAATTGACAGCAGACACCAAAGTCGTCATCATCGGCTCGTCGTTCATTGGTCAGATTTTTTAATAATCTTTGCTCGCCGCTGCTGATTGTTGACCGCGGTTCAGATTTGTGGGGGGTGTATCGTTTTGCTTATTCGAGCGGTGTCCGATTAGAATGGTGTGATATGCTTTCAAAACATCGAACATCTCATATGGCTAGCTAGCACACGGAGTCCCGAACTTCCGGTTGGTTGAACCTGTTTCACAAGTCCCACCGTGAAGGGAACAAGCAAATTTTGCTGCTGCTTTTGTGCATGAAAAGGGGATGTTTTTTTAAAGCATGTTACAAACGACGTCGATTTTGATGCTCGACTAAACCTGCACTTTGCACCATTTCACATATGTTGCCTTTGTTCCCGACGTCACAATTGCACTGCACCTTTATTTATTTTCTTCTTGGTTTTCAACCCAAAGACGCGCGGAGATTTCAATTTTTCTACCATAACGGGTCTTAACTTGCGCTAATTTTTTGACATCGGACAAAAAATTCCGGTGAACTGTGGAGAAAGAATGAATGGTAACATTGACCAGAGTTTGAGTTCATTATGGCACCCCCTCCCTCTATCCACCCTGACAAATTGGCTAGAAGAGCTGCAAAAGATCGTGTCAAGACCCAGTACGGTAGATACAGTATACAGTTGTGTCATTCGACTGCATGGAATGCACTATCACATTCATTGCCCAGTCCGTTACAAAACCAACGACAAACAAAAACATTGATTTTCATTCATCACACTGTCCACCGGATCCATTCCAAATCTCAGAGACACGCTTCAAACAATCTATCATAAACCCCCAAGCAATCAACTCTCAAAATCTAAAAAAAATCATCACAACACCAGCCAAACCAAAACTCAAACACACCGAAAACACAAATCACCGAAGTTCTTTCAAAACTAAGTCCTTGTCTGAAGACTGTGCACTCTGTTAAGACACAGTGACGTTGCACAAGCAAACGTACAGGCGCCAGTTTTATAAGAGTAGCGTCAGAAAAAAGGAGTTTTACTCCAGGGTATTCCAAATGTTAGACCTTGCCAATTTCTGAATGAATTTATGGAGGTGAACCGACAGAATGAAATAATTCGGTGCTGATTTTGGCAAAAATATCAAAATATGAAACCTCGGTCACAAAAGGAAATTTGCGTTCAATTCTTCAACCGGAATTCGCTATTATGGTCGAACTTTCGGAACACCCTAGAGTAAAATTCCGCACTTTTCAGAAATTACTCACTGTTATAAAACTGATTACAGGCCCTCATATATGCTGAGACGCGCGATACTGCAATATCAAATGTCTGCCCGTGTGTTCGTTTGTGGACTGCACAATACTGTGTCGTAATTGACTGCACAGTCTTCAGACTAGGAATTCACATAAGAAACAAAAAAGTATACTTTCCAAACAAAGTTATTTCGTTTTTTCGTTTTCTATCCCGCGATCAATCCTGTCTCCTCCTGACCTAACGTAAATTCAGCCAACAAACCGAGATAATGCCACAATACGTGCAAAAAACAAACAACAAAAGGCACACAACAAGCGTACAAAAAAGAGAAAATATCATAAAAACCGATTTCCCTGGAAAAGTTAGAACGTTCATGTTAATTCACAGAACAAAAAAAACAGAAACAAAACACGAAAACCAACGATAATTAAACGACTGTAAACGAAACGAAACAAACTCCACCTGCGTTCCAGTCACAAAAAAACGCGGTTCACCAAAAAAAAACATCGGAAAACAAAAGTGGCTAAAACGAAAGCGCACAAAACATACAAAGAATAGAGGACACCGAAAAGAACGATTTCACAGAGACATGTGCATGGTGGGAATCGACAAAAAAGACAAGATAGACAATCAAAACAAACTTCCACTCTTTAGCAAAATCACTCAATAACCAACCGAAGAATTCTTTGTGTAAAGGGCCATTCATGAAGCCGTATTTCGTGACGCATAGCTACATATGTTTCAACATAGCTTAACATTAAGCACACAGGCATGTATCAATAAATACTGCTTCATGAACGCCGCTTAAAAAAAAAAAAACGCGCGCTTCACAGTCGCAAACTGCCGTCGCTGTTGACGAGCAGTTTCGCCGGATTCTGACCGACCACTTTGAAGACGTCGCACGGCGGATCGATCGGTCGACAACGCAGCACCGCGCGGGTCAGCTGGAGGAAAATTGGTGATAAAACGAAAAATGCATGCGTGTCGAACGAAGTGAAGAACGGAGTTGTGGGCTTGGAATAGATAAAAACCCATTTGTCAATGAACAAGTCCTCCTATGGCTCCTACCGTATTACCTCTATTAAACCCCCATGGGGGTTTATTTCTTCAGCGACTTCTGGGGGTGGGGGTTTATTTTTGGGGGGGGGGATTATTTTTGGGGGGGGGGGTTTATTTGGAAACCATTTTTAGGGGTGGGCAAAATGGCAAAAATACCTTCCATGGCAGGAAGGAAGTCGCAGAAACTTCTACTTTTCACAGAGATTTCCTTTGGTAACAGCCTTTTGTAATGAAATTACCGCCAACTCATCCCTTTGGGGCCTTTGGTAGCACAATTTCACCAATGTCACTGCATTCAGCCACTGAATTCGCTAGGTATGTGTTTCAAACAGGTTTCTAATAAACCCCCATGGGGGTTTATTTTTGGGGGGGGATTATTTGGAAACTTGTCTAGGGGGTGGGGGTTTATTTTGGGGGGGGTTTAATTTTGGGGGGGGGGTTAATAGAGGTAATACGGTATGTTTTGCGGTGGCTCCTATGGACAACGACGCAGCTCCTACACAGCGTCCACACCCGACCGAGACTCTTCGGTCGGCCAAATTGCGTCACTACCTATCCCGTCTCGGGCCATGAACAACAACAACAACAACAACAAGTGCCCCTCCCAACTCGATACTTTCTCATTCAACAATTCGCGCTCGCTACAGTACGAAACAAAGTGACCGGTCTATTCGGCCACACACCCCACACCTTGGTGCCCGTGAACGAGACCGGATGCGGCGGACGACCGGTGCTGCCGCGCTGTGGAGGCGGCGGCGGCGGCGGGGGCGGCGGCAGATCGAACAGCGCCGCCACCGAGACGGACTGCGCCTGTGGCGGTTGGCACTGTTGGGGCGTACTGGACGCGGACGGAGCGGGCACGACTACGATCGCGGACGAAGACGGCGCCGGCGAGTCGGGCTCGGGCGTCTCGGCCGAGTTCAGTATGTCCTCCACCGCCTGACAGACGTTCTTGCCGGTGTTGTTCGTGACGCCGTTGACGGCGCCGCTGCTGTTGTTCGTGTGCGTCGTCGTCGTCGTCACCGTGTCCGACATCGACTTCGAGACGGACGGCATCGAGCTGGCGTAGTCTGCGTTGGAGAGAACGAAATGCGGTGTCACATTCGAGTGGTGTTTTTGGCCTGGTTCGCTGGATTTCTTGTGGACTCTGCACTGCAGAATAACACTGACTGACTGGACTCGAGTTGAGCGTCACGAAACTCAGTTCCTGTCCTGTCCGCTCCGCGCAAACGGATTTGGTCGCAAGACAAAAAAAACAGCGAGCGATTCATACATTTACATTCACCATCGAATTTGCATTCACATTGGAAAATGTTTTCCGACTATGATTTTTTATTCTGGTCCCGAGACTCAATGCGCGCATAGATAAGTAAACAGTTTCATGCGTGCGCGAAAATTCAGAAACTGTAAAGTGATCCGAGTGCCCGAAATATGGCCGGGTTACTTGGGCTATTTTGAATTGCTACATAAAGATAAAAAACAGTTTCATTCTACGTCTGCAAACTCAATGAAATTGATACTATGCCCGTATCGCTATCCACAACAGAACACGGACGGACAAACTCCGCGTCCAAAAGAAGTGACTCACCTGTCTTCTTGTCCGTCCAGACGTCCATCGCGACAGTGGACGGCATCGAATCGGTGCTGCCCATCATTTGGTGCAACCAGGACGGTTTACTGCTGGTGGCTGGCGGTGGCTGTGGAAATAACTGAATTAATTGGCTGGTTGTTGTCGTCCAGGAAGTTATTGGTTGATGATACAGTGAAGACATACATAGCAGGCCATAAGCGGGTGTCTATTTTAAGTCGGCACGAGCTTTCATGCAGCGAAGATCCGTCACAATAACCATAAACAACTAACAAACTCATAATTATGAACATCGGCGCTGATTCGCTGCATTCATATTCAGCTCACTGACCAGTCCTGCTTTCATCACGCCACCAGTCTATTCCATCCAACCAGCAGGCCAAAACCAAATGCACAAACTGCCTAAATGACAGTTTTCACTGCAAAAAGACAGTTTGATCTGAAAAATCTGACATTACCTGCGGCTGAGGAGGCGGATAGTTGGGCGGTACAAGAAATGGACGACATTTCTCGGAGAACCATGCCGAGGCACCGGAGTCTTCGGCAACATTGACGTCGTCTGTCGCAGCCTGTTGATAACGTTTGTTCTCAAAGATCACCTGAACGAGAAGAAAAAAAGGATTTTATTTCTCAAGTTTTCAAGATTTGGATCTTGATTGAATAGCAATTTTGGTTTTGAAGATTTTTCTCTCGATTTTTTTTCATTCGACAAAATTTTCGGACCAAAATAAGACTTTGAACACTGGTGCCCTCAGGACAAAGCGGTGGGACTTAGGCTGTCGCCCCCTCTCGTGGCGAGGACATTGATTTCGAATAAGGTGTGTTTAACAGGCTCACAACGCCACATTTGTTTCCAGCTCGTGCACTAGTTTTAGCCTCCACAAGACTTGCTACACTTGGGCAGTTTTTGACGGAGAGTTTATATTTCAACTAATTTTCACCGGGAACCCTACTGTTTATAGTTGCCACGGTAACCGTAAAAACCGTAAAAATACGGGCGGTACGGTTTTACCGTACCGTACCGTGACCGTACCGTGCGATTTTAAAATTTCCAAACCGTACCGAAAACCGTACCGTCATCAAAATACAATTACCGTACCGTTGACCGTACCGTGGCAAAATTTTGGCAAACCGTACCGAAACCGTCGTATTTTTTCCAAAATTGACGGTTTTACCAAGCTTTTTTTGTGTGCGTGCGCTGTGTGTGGCGTGGCGTGCGTTTGATTTTTCGTTGGTATCATATAGGTTGCATGTCCCACGGATACATAAAAATTTTATTTGTTTTTTGTGCCGTTGTAAAAATCAACGGCTTTCACATTACTTTTTTTAGTTTTTTTTGGTGTATACTAAAAAACTAAAATAAAACACGCGCTAATTAATAATTAATGACAATAAAACAGGTCATGAAGATCGATTGTGACTGTGAGTGAGAACACTAAACAAACAGCAGTTTTTACAAGATTTTAACTAAAATTCTGTGACTTTCAAAAAGCAAAATTTTGGTGAACACAAATTTGCAATTTTTAAACAGTAGAAACTGAAATAATATTGTTTAAAAAACATTTTTGTGCGAAAGCGGGCATAAAAAACACAAATGGGATTGTGCAAATAAACGGGTATCGATTCCCGGCCAGTTCTGTAAAATAAAAAAATAAAGGGGCCTCTTCGGGTCAAACTTAGCGACTTTGAAAAATGAAGTTGTCAAACAATCAAGTCACGTTTAAACAAGTTTATGTCACGCAGAAAAAGTCTAACGGGAACGACTTCACTTTAACCAAGTTTAACTTAACTAACCGAGAACAAACGGGGGCAGCAAATTCAAATAGTTTAAAAAATTGTCAACGATTGCAAAATTAGCGAAACAGAGTTATAAAAAAATCATCTTTGACATAGAATTGACACCTAATCGAAAAGCTTGAAACAAACATTTGAACAACAAACAAACGTTGAAGGTAACTGAATCTTTCAGCTAGCCACCCGCGTCCCGCAACAACAGCCGTGGTGCCTGCCAGCTGACTAGCGTTTCACTAATGAACATATGATTTTCCACAGTCAATGCTGTTTTGTCGCCTCGCTCTCAGGACTCAGCTCACCACCGCTACCACAACGAACAGTACGACAACGAATCGGTTTCATTTCCAGGAAAAGGAAAAGGAATATGTATGTGGCATATGATGAATAAAAATAAATGTATGTGCTGAGTGGAGCAGTGGTGGACCGTCACCGTTCACCGTTAAATGTGTGAGTCGAGCTGAGCTCACTGTCTCTGTTCTGTAATGTTGGTTGAGCAAAGCAAACCCTTTGGCGATTAATAATGTAGCTTGTTGCAATGGCGTAAATTCAAAATCGTTTATTATTATTGCACGCAGCGCAGGCAAATCGTATCTCCGTATTCGTAAAATCACACCCGCCGCGTCCACACATCAACTGAACTCCATTCACTATGCAATTTGTTTCTTTATTATCTTGATTTCACACCTTACGCAGCGCAGGGTTGGTTCAGCTGGTCTGACTCTGGTGCTGTGCTGGTCCACCTTGTGATGTGGTAGATTTAGGTTTCGGTTGGGTCTTCCTGTACTCTTGCTATGGTGTAGGTAGATGGTGTAAGTTTGTGTTTTGTTTTTGTCCCACTACCGCTTCCATTGCTTGTCTGACTGAACGAGAACGGCGACATACAACACAACAAAATAGCACAGAGAGAAACAAAAAGTGAAGCACAGTGCATTTTGAAAATTTTTAATTTTAAACCGTAAAAATACGGTTTACCGCCCGTGTAAATTCAAAATCCACGGTAACCGTACCGAAACCGTACCGTGCGATTTTAAAATTTTTCAAACCGTACCGAAAACCGTACCGTTGAGCTTTTCAATTTACCGTACCGTACCGAAACCGTGAAAAAAATTGCGTCTCAAACCGTAAACCGTACCGTGACCAAAAAAGGCCTACCGTGGCAACTCTACTACTGTTACCCCTGATCAAAATTTAATAAACCCCTGGCCAAATTTTGGAAAATGCTGGAACTCGTTGATAATCGGTATTCTGGGGCTTTAAAATGTTTTTTGTTTACATCCGGGGAATTCTATTGTTACCCCTGTCCAAATTTAGAATGCTGGGAATTCGCTCAAAATCGGTTTCTCTGGTGTAGAACACGTGTGGATCGCATGTGCTGGGCTTTGAGCGTGCACGCGAAAGGGCAGACATACAATGTATTACAGAGACAGGCACACTACTAACATCGATGAGAACACACTTCCAGGGGAACTGTGCATGCAACGTAATGGTCGTTCTACCGCAACAAAAAAACAAAAAAACGCACCTGCACGCCCGGCAAATGCGGTCGTTGACAGAGTTTAGAAATTTGCAAGTTAATTGGTTGTGGTTGATTAAAATGGTGCGTGATCTTGTTGTTCGTGTTGTTATTCCAAAAATTATTTACACCGGTTTGACTTTCTGCACTTTTGTTTTTGTATTAGACAACTCAACTGTCCGTTACTGTCTTACTCATAACAAAACGTCGAAACACACAACCAACGAAAAACTCGTGTTAATACAAAACGCAACCTTGTTTCAAATTGACGATCACAAAAAAACATAAAAGCACCGATATCGAACCATGAATCGCAAAACACCGCCTTTCCTTCCTTGAACTTGAACTCTCAAAACAAAAACAAAAACACAACCGTTCCACAAAATGACCAACACTTCCGTCTTTACAGCAGTTACAGCCCCTGCCTGAAAGAAAACAAACCTCATTACTAGAAGCGCCTACCCTACACCCGTGGCTTCAAACAAAAACACCCTCAGTGAATCGCCAAAAAGTGTCAACGTGACAAACTGAAAACATGACAATTATGACAAAAAAACATTCCTAAACTCTACTAAACACCCATTTCAACAAACAAAATCCGAAATAATCAATACAACAAAACATTCACAGGGTTAGCACCGAATAACAAAAAAACAATTTTACCCTTTACAAAACTGGACCCACTTTGAGAACAAAACAAAACTACCACATAAAAGTAACAACGAATCACCCTATGCACTCCTGGAAACCAGATTGACAAAAACAAAATCCAGACAAACATACGAAACGCTTCCAACTGGGCTAAACAACTCTAGCTGAATAAATAAACTTTGATTCTACACAGTTTTGCCTTTTTGCCACGGTCGTCCAATCTGCTTCTCCAACTCCATGATTTCCGCTCGATAACATTGAAACACCATCCGACGTCTATGCGCCCACTGTTCCACTTCTGCCTCTGTCATCGCGTCCACTTGATCCTTCGTCAACTGCTCAGCTTTCCACTCGTCCAGAAATCGCGTCGCATTCTGCACATAACGATCTGGCACAAAGCAACAGCACTCATCGTGACCTCGATGATAACACATCCGGCACACATACTCAGACGACGAACGCCGATGGCCATCCACAGACTGCATGCTTTGATCCCTCAACACTCGTGCCGTATCGATAGTAACATCATCCGGTGTCGGAGACAACACAGCCGACATTTGATCCAAGCAATAATACGTGCGGTCGTCCACTAAATAACGCCGCGAGCCCGCAATCTTCTGCTGCATTTTCGACGCATCTTTCTCGTCCCACGCCACAGGCTCTCCTTCCTCTTTATCTGATGCACGAGCCAGCTGCCGGCGCATCACCCAACCACCATCACGATGAATCGGCATGACTTCGTTGACATCCTTGACCACATAGATCGGAACACGAGATGTGGTCTTTGAACGATGACGATATTCGCCAAGATACTCCTGACTGGACACAAATGCGTCGCACTCCGACGGTGCCAATGTATCCGTGTGAACTTTCAAATGCCAACGACACCACGTCAGTATCTGCAATCCCTGCGGGTCGAATCGCATTAACGTTTCTGTACTGTCGTCGCGCTTCATGTGGTCAAGCACCGGACCACGACGAGCATAAGCAACAGCACTCTCCACTGTGTCTCTCACGTCCTGCGTAAACAGCATGGGCGGCACCTGAATCCACCGGTGATCGGGCAAACACACATCAGTCTGCAACGGACCCAGCGACAGCTCCATACTCGGCAGAACACTCGTGACCGTGCGAAAATACACAAGCGAATGCGTCAGCTTCATGTTGTCCTTGTACGGCGGAAGCAATGGCTCCGGAAATTCCAACCAGTCTCCATTCTCGTCAGTGGTAAACGCCCATTCCTCCTCCTTTCCTTGCGGCATCGTTTCGACTGGAACACGCGGAAACACTCCGATCACACCATGAGCGAAGAAGACGACTTGACGTGTCCGATCCGGCGACGGAACCACACACCAATAAGTATCAATCGCCACTCGTCTATGAGGGGACTCAAACAACGCCGACATCTCGCGCAGCTCTCGAAATCGACAACGGGCCTGCTCGTGTCCGCGGTGTCGACAGATAGTGCACGCCTTGTACCACCAATCGGGCTTGCTGTTGCTCCCATCTCCACCCACTCTTTTCTTCTGCCCATTCACACTCTGCTTCTCCACCGTTGGCAGCTCCATCGATTCTCCACCACCTCCTGCTACCACCAATGCAGTTGAATCAAAATCCATCAGTCGGCCCTGCGACTTCTTCATTTCCATCTCACTTGATTGCACTTGCGGTGCTCCTGCGTTCACCTTCGATGCTGCACATTCCTGCAACAACGCAATAACTCTCCATCCATTCCACAGAAGTTGTCAGCTCGTCAGCTTCACATTTACACTACTACACTATTGCTGCTGCATCTTTTACTCTTGCATCCATAATTGTTGAACTGTTGTAGCTTTTACAACATCAGTTGCATATAGGGTTGGCACAGGAAAAAAAACGGTTTCTTTTCCGTTTTAAAACCGTTTTTTTTTCAGTTTTTTTCTTGAAAAAATAAAGAACCGGTTTTTTACCTTAAAAATTTTCAAACATCGTGGTCAAAAATCACAATTCTTCGTTTGATTGATAAAATGTAAAATTATATTTTTGAAAAAACGGTGCAGTGAACTGTGTCGAACTGAACTGGTGAAGCATCATTTTGCAGAAGCTTTTGTGGCAAGGGTCAAGTGAAATACGATGAAGACAAGGTGCCTGCTAAACTAAGTGCATATGCAGACTGACTGACGATGTTGTCGATTTGCAAAGGGTAACTGATGAAATGTTATTTTTCGAACGCAATCCGCTACCAGTTTCACGTTGCAGTTCTGCAAATCTCGCCCCGTAAGCAGGGTCCCGGTCTCCTTGCAACCGTCCCTCCCCGCTCCCCACACCTACACGGTCACTGGCCAGTCTTTGTTTTCAATTTATTGAACGTGCTGCCCTGGGGAAACCAATAAAAGCGAAATTGGTTTGATTTTAAACAAAAAATTGGGTAGCATTGGGTGGCAAAAAGAGCAAATTGGGTCGGTTGCATGCCCGAAAACAGCATTTTACGCTGCTCAAAATCACTAATTTTGATGTATTTCCTATTTTGAGTTCAAGATGCCAAGTTCTGGAAAGTTTAGGAGCAGTGAAGCATTCGGTTTTTTATGGTTTTAAAACGGTTTTAAAACGGAAAAGAAACCGGTTTTTTTCCTGGCAATATAAAAACCGGTTTTTTACCAACCCTAGCTGCATAGCATTCTGCGAGTTCCCCAAGCACCTTTCAGAATTTGACCAGAGGTAATAGTAGAGTTCCCGGATGTACAAAAAGTTGAAAATCCCAGAATACCGATTATCAGCGAACTCCACGCATTTTTTCAAAGTTTGGACACGGATATTTTAATTTTATGACCAGTGGTAATAGTAGAGTTTCCGGGTAAGGGGTAACTAAACAAAATTGGAAAATGAACTCTCCGTGAAAAACTGTCCAAGTGCGGCAAGCTTTGTAGGCTAAATAAAACGAGTGCACGAGCTGAAAACAAATGTGGTGGTGCGAGCCAAATAAGGCACTTCGGAGTTTCCAACTAATGGGTGGACCCCGGAGTAGAACGGGAGCGTGCTCGAGCTTATACCATGTTTCAGTTGGTTTCAGGCGAAACCGAAGCGTGGATTACAAAATCGCGTCTTGGATAACGCCCGTTTGCAAAAGCAAGCTCCGGTTTTCGATTAAAAAAACAAGTCGGCAACGAAATTTGAACAAATGATATCAAAACAAATCAGAAAATACACCTGCGTGACGGGCACATGGTGATAGGAGGTGGTGGACAATGAATCGTGGGCGGAGTCCATGAGCATTTGCGGCTGACTGGCCGTTGAGACGACAACGTTCACTGCGGTCGTATTGGAGCTGGAGGCTGTCTTGGAGTTCGCGTTTGATTCGGCCGATGCAAACACGCAGATACTGTTAACCTGTTGTTGAAAACGATTGTCTAAACTGTATAATCATTGGCAATCAGCTTATTTGCTGCTTTTAAATTGGACCCAATCGATTGGTGCAACCCGCTTGGACGATGCAACCAATCAGCATGCATGCTAGATTCAAATACCAGAGTGTGCAAAAGCGACTTGAAATTTCTGCGCAACTGTTGTGATGTGTTTGTGTGTGTGGGTGAGAGTTTGATGCTTTAATAAATGGAGACTGTGCACACGTGCAAGCGTTTGCAAAAAAAAATCAAATACGCTCGCTGATTGGCTATATCACGCTAGAAACTATAAAGCGTTTGTATAGAAAAACCGTCACCAACCTGCGCAATGGTGCATGGCTCTTCAATCTCCTCCAAAAATGTTTCCGGTTGGAGAAAGTTGAGCAGCTTTTCAGCGGCCTCGGCTGTCGTCGTGGACTGTTGATGTTGATTGCTGTTGACCGTGCGCTCTTGGTTGTTGGTGGCGTTGAGGTTTTGGTGGCGACTCTGAAGATCAACATATGGGTCACTGTACATGACTACAACATGGGTCTACCTACTACATGTTGTTCATACAGTTTTATCAAAGTTTACTGTTTTTTTGCGAAACAAAATGGATGGTTGGATGGATGGTTGGATGGATGACTGGAAAATGCACTTTGAACTTCCTGAAAACTAAAAACAAAACAGAAATACCAAGGAAATCTAAATTATAATACGAAAAATGGGCCATTAAGTAAAATAAAACAATCACCACTAGAAGCTACAAAACGAGGGAACGAACGGTGATTTATGTTTTTAGCCAGGACTAATCCAGAAAAAGCGTACAGAGAACGCCGTGAAAGTAGGGCGCCCATCGAGTTTTCTCCGTCATTAAGTGCCTATACACCCTTCGGGCGGGACTCGATCCCCCGAGCACACGGACACAACGAGTCTTACGCGTCACCATCAAACGGCCACGAGGGAGACCACCAAAACCAGACCTCTTTCTGTTGTTTCTGGCGTTGAAAGCGCGGCGGCAGGGTGCTGGGTGAAACGGGCGGCACCGACTGCTGTGGCAGGCCAGGAGGCAGCGGGCGCTTACTGTACGGCATCTGGCCAGCCAGCGGCTTGTTGTTGTTGTTGTTGTTATGTACGCCAGCATTGTTGTTGTTGTTGTTGTTATGTACGCCTGCATTGTTGTTGTTGTTGTTATGTACGCCTGCATTGTTGTTGTTGTTGTTGTTATTGTAGACGACCGTACTAGAGGACTTGCTGCCGGTTGCCGACCAATGGTGATGCCACGGTTGTTGTTGTTGTTGTTGTTGTTGTGATTGATTGCCTGAAATTTGTGGTTGTGAATATAATGAAAACTCTGCTGGTAGCGGCTAGTCTGAAAACAAACACATGCGGTGACAAGCGTGCTTATGCTGTGATATCGTCATGTGTGCGCGGCAAAAAATAATATGGAATGCACGATATTCAACAAAAAAAATTCAAATCTAACTTGATTCTTACAATCAAATTTCAAAACGATCAATAAAATGGTTTCCCTCCGTTGGTCAGTATGCATAATGAGTTCAACAGAATACGCAATTTTCAAACAAACTAAAATGATTCCAACGAGAAAAAAGATCATACACAGTCGGAACTGGAAATTAAAGGCAATCAGTTGATTGGTTGGTGCACACGCTTCCACAGAAGCGTTGCTGTGCAGGCGGAGTCTGTCCTGTCCGTGCACAGAAAGCATCTGCATACCTCACGCGACCACCAGCCAATCAGCGGATTGCCTATAATTTATAGAGTTCGACGCAAGCACACACACCACACATACGCGTTTTATTGCCGCCGCCGATGTGCTGCAGCTGATGATAGTGCCTGCTGGTGGAGTTGATGTGATAGGTACGATGGGCACGGTTGATTGTGGTCGATGGTGTGACGGCGGATGGTGGTGGTTGTGTGGCGCTGGAGCAGGCCGTGTTCACTGCGGTTGCACTGCGGTATTGCTGTGTGAGATGAACGCATGTGTGTAAGAAATCTTAAGCGGCATTCATGAAGCAGTGTTTCGTGCCGCCTGCATGTGTTAAAACACAGCTACGCGGTCACTAAATACTGCTTCATGAATGCAGCATCATGGTCACGTTGCGAGTGTTTTGCGCATTTGAAAGATTTGAATCTTGCTTGCATCTGCGTCGAGCTAGATGAAGGACCAATCAGTCAGCACACGCCAAATTTGATAAAGTACCAATCAACCAATCAGTGACGTGTGGGGGTGGGTGACCCTCTACAATTCACGCGATGCTTCGTGATTGAGTTCCAAAAATGGGAATAAAACAGTTCCGAACAAAAACCGAACCAAGTGCTAGTCCTAGTGCTACAGAAACCAGTCTCTCCCGCAAAGCTTGTGCACACATGGATTCGATCCCACACGCCTGACGCACTAACCACTGCGCCAACGCGCACGCGCACGCAAACCTGATATCGTTGCTGGTAATAAGCGGCGGCCGTGTGCGCGCCGCTGCTGCGTGCGCCGCTAGTCGTCGTGCTCATTGCCATCGGGCCGTCCTTGTTCGCGAGTACGGCGCGACCCTTGGTGCAGCCGGTTTGAGTGTCCGTGTCGCCGACCAACGCCGCCAGTTCCTCGCGTAGTTCGCTGGAATTTTTCGGTTTTTTTTTCGTTGACATCGTTTTGTTGAATTTTTGCAAGTGGATTTGTGGATCTGGATTGCAAATCTGGATTGAAGAGGTGGCAGATTTGTTGATGGATTGGAGAAATGGTCGGCTTTATTAATTAGCATTTCCTGGAAGATCGGGACATGGAACATCCCTTTAATGTCAAATCTCACAATTCAGCTTTGCAGTGGCTGCACTTTTGAACCGGACGGGAGAAATTTCATTTAGTCGCATTACTTAATGAATGAGAGCTAATTTTAAATGTGCTAGATCGCAAGACCTTCAATGCAGGGCTTGCATAACAAAATGAATGAGCAGATAAGATGGTAGACGTGTTTGACGTGGAAAAAAGTGAGCATCTGTTTTTTATGATAGCTGCTACGGACACACCGAAGAGGTAGAACAAAAAAACCCAACGAAAAAAAATCCTCAAAAACAAAAAAAAACCCTCACCCCTGTTCGGTCGGCGCCATCTCAGTCTTCCAGCAGAATTCGCCCGTTTCGGAGAGTTGAAATTTGAATTCTTTCGCCGTCGCCTGTCGCTCCGCGGACACGATCACCGGACCGGGCAGCTCGAAATCGTCGCAAAAGTCGCCGTGGTCGTCGTCGTCGCCCGAATCACCGAACGATTCTTCCTCGTCTGGAAATCTCGCAAGTCGGAGAGACATTTTTTGCCATTCTGGTGGTGATTTGGATTGAATTTGCAATTTTTGGGTTGTTTAGGATAGATTCTTTGGGTGGACTGCTCGAATTAACAAATTTCGAAAAACCCGAACTGCCAGGCGAGATACACAACGAGAAACCTTGTTTTGGCCACAACAAGCACAATGTTTAAGAGAGCAGAGCTGGAAGCAAAATGCCTGGAATTTGTTTCGAAGTTGAAACAAACAAGTGTGAAAACAAGCAAACAAGGTTAATTGGTCAAATCTCGTTCCCCAAAAATGGTCAAGTGTCAGTAGTCGACAAAGAAAAGAAAAAAACCAAGTAAACAAAACAAAAAAACCGCTGACCAGCAGACTCGTTGTTCGCATTGCGTCGGGTGCCGCCCGCCGCCGTGCCGCCAGTTCCCTTCTCGAGCGCCATTATCCGCGCCTCGCGTTTCTTCAATGCAAAATCATCGCTCCGTTTGTAGTCGCGTGCACGCGCCTTCCAGCCCTGCACAATGACAGGAGCAAGTTGAAAAGCGATGACGAATGAGCGAACGCAAATACGCAATACGTCATGTTTGTCGAACTTTGGACAAGTGATTGTGAGATGGAAAATCAGCTGTTCTATTGTAGTTCCGATTCGATCCATTTTTTTCAGTGAAGTCATCTTGCAAAAGTGTTTGGAATCAATGAGATCCGCATGCTGCCACTTTAGAGCCAGCAGTTTTTTTTTGCAGACCAGTCAAAGTCAAAAAGACCATGCATGATCTCAAAATAAAACGCCACTGTCAGAAGAATTGCGCGAAAAAAGCCTGTCCATTCGACGCTGACGCTAAAGCGGAGCGACGCCGACACCTTTCCGCGGTAGCGAAGCGTGCGCCATCATATTGTGCTCAAGCCCAATACTAACAGTATAAAACAAAAAACCAACCAAAACACAAACAAAAGCAGCAGCAACCAGAAAAAACCGCCGACCTGTTTGTCTTCTTCCGGCAGTTTCGCCCAGTACGGCGCCGCCTCCTTGACGAGGTCGTTGAAGCGTGGCAGCGGGCGACCGAGCCGCTGCTCGAGACTGGATTTCATTTGCTCGGCGAACAGCGAATACCCGTTGCAGCCGGCTCGTGGCATTTTTTTGTGATGGGATTGGTTTTTTGCGTGACAGCAGGCAAGAAGAAAGTTCTTTGTTTTCAAGAGAAAAGACAGAAAGAAACAGAGAAAATCGATTGAAACGCGAATAGTGATTGATATATTGTCGAAAACGCTTGTTTGTTCAGTTCGGCAGCAGCTCTTCTTTTCGCCGTCGTTCTTTTTTACTTGAGTTGTTTGTTTGTTGGTTAATTGAATGGATGACAAAATCGTTTCTCGACAGACAGTTTATTTCATTCATTGATCTTCTTTAATTCCTGAAAAACAGAGAAATTAACATTGACAAACTGAGTGTCGTCACGTCGTGTTGTCTTTGTGTATGTGCGCTGGCTGACTTGACTGCTGAATGAAATCATACTGATTCGCTCGCTGCGCAAACACAGTATTTTTGTTAACACCTGCAAAAAAGAAATTTATACCGTAATCCGGACGATGGACGATTGGCTCATTTAAAAATATTTATAACAATCCATTCCCAGAATGGATCTTCATCGGTAGAGATGTAAGGGGCAAAAAAAAAATTTTTTTTTTAATTTTTTTGAAAAAAAAGTAAAAAAATGAGCATTTTTTTTTATTTTTTTTATTAAAAATTTTTGAAATTTTTTCTTTAATGTGCCCTGAAAATGCCGTTTTTGGCATAATTTTTCGAAAGTTCAACAAAAATTTTCTTTGACTTTACCTTGTCACTTAGTCTTCAACGCTGCAGGTGGTATTCTGGATTGATTTATCGACTGTTTTTAGCCTTGGTGAGTGATGATCGACTCGCGCATTGAAGTACTTGAGCGTCGCAAAGGCTAGTTCAACAAATTCCGATGCCGCTAAGGTGAGATAGAAGCAGAGAACTCACATTTACGCATCGTTTTTCAGGATCTCGAAAGGTCGAAATTGCACTGTCTGCCACTGCAAGCGTAACTTCGTTGGTTGCTCGTTGCTGTTTCGCCTCGTGTCGTCAGCATGATCACACCGGTTTGTTGTTGAACTTGTTTCCGTGTTATTTGAGGTGAATTGAGAGGCAAAACACGAGACGTGATGTCGTCGGTGGGAAAATGGGGTCGCCGAAACCAAGTCTGAAATTTTCACCCTCCTCCCATATGAGTGGAGGTCATATGGTAAGTCGGTGGCTCCTCAGATGGTGATATTCGGACTCCCTGAAAAATTCTGAACAACTTTCATTAAAAAAAAAATTTAAAAAATTTTTTTAAAAAAAAAAGAAAAAAAATAGAAATTTTTTTTCTTGACATCTCTATATCGGACATTCAAGTCAGAGTAAATTAAACCAAGCCATGTCTTGACTCTTGAGTCTTGACTCTTGTTCAAATGAAAATTTCAGCACGGTCCTTTTTGCTGTCTTCCATTCAGTTCCAAGCTTTTAGTGTTGCTATATCTATCTATCTGTTTCACAGTCGAACTCTATCTATGATAGACAATCAGCTGATTGGTCGACCGAATGAAGCTCCTCAGACTCTGCACCCTCGTTCTCTTTCGGAAATCGGATTTCATTGAAAACCTGTTTCTTTGAATGGAGCGGTTCCCTGGCAATCCCTGCTATTTTTTTATTTTTATTCGGAAAGTAACAATGAATTACGAAGCGGAAAACTTCCAAAGACAATAATCTATTTTTCTTTGAATGGAGCGGTTCTTTTGCAATCCATGCTATTTTTTTATTCGAAAACTAACAATGAATTACGAAGCGGAAAACTTCCAAACACTAATCTATTTAACAAACTGCTCAGCAATGCTTTGTTTGACGACGACGACTTCCTCTTCTGTCAACACAAATGAGAAACTGTGCGCTTGTTGTTCAGTTTTGGGTCACTTTTGTTTTCCGTTACTTTAGGCATGGAGGCAGCAGCAATCGTGGTGAAGAAGGCAGCGCATGTGATCGCAATTGACATCCTAAAATCGCCATTTGAGATGGTCCTCGGCAGCGACGTTGGAAACACAATGAAACAGGTTCACGTTGGTTCCGTTCCATTTATTCTTTGCTTTATATTCTTTTCGTAACTGCAACTTTCTAACGCTTATTTCTGCACTTGTTTTTTCCTATTCAATTTTCTTTGTTTGCATTTTTAATTTCTGTTTCTGCAGTGCGTTCGCTTTTCCCACACACCACACGGTCACCATTTTCGCTTAGTTCCTTCCAGTTATCAACTTCCTTTGATTTGGTTCTAATTTTTTGGTCTTGGTAGCAGGGAAAATAACAAGTTTAACGAAGGTTTTTTGTTTGTGGTACTGTTTTACCAACGTCACCTGAAATGCTGACTCAGGCATGGAGGCCGCGGCAAGTCAAATCACGAAAGTCACTTCGGCTACTGTCGTTGGAAGAGGCACAACACCATTCAGTCATGTCCTTGGTGAAGATGTCGGTCAAGCCATTCAAAGGGTTCGACTGTTTTTAGTGTCATTCTGCTTGATGCCCAGTTTGCATGCATATTTTTTTCCCGTCTTTCGTGCCAACTGTTAGGTGAAGACGGAAATAAATCAATGAACCAGCTTCGGATGTCACTGTCGTTTGCATCTAGCTAGCATCCAACGCTTTGATTTACTTTAGCATCGATGTTTTGATGATTTCTTCACCATGTTTTTCACCTAAAGCTGTCGCCCGTTAGCTAACCTTTCTTTCACATAATTTGTTCGTCAAAGGTTGAATTAAACTTCTCCAGAAAACATTCGATTGCTTGCTGCAGTTGCACGAATCAAACGGTGTCCAATTTCGAATGCAGTGCGGTGTAAAAGAGTTACGTGGTTCTGATGATGGCCAGTTGAGGCAGGTGGTGCTGACGAATGATGAAATCATCCCGGCTGATGTCTGTATCGCTGGCATTGGTTAGTGGATTTGAGTTGATGCTTCGTTGTGAAAAGTTTGGTAATTTATTTTATTTTCTATTTTTAGTCTCTATTTTTGTGCCCACAAGTTCACACAAAACAGGTTGCGTTCCAAGCACCGACTATCTTCGCAACAACCCAGCAATTGAACTGGATTCCAGAGGCTTTGTACCAGTTAACGAACACTTTCAAACTGCAGTGCCTAATGTTTATGCCTGCGGCGATATTTGCACATTCCCGCTTGCTTGTTTCAAGCACCTTGCGCCACGAATTAACATTCAGCATTGGCAGATGGCCACAAAACATGGTTTGTGTTTTTTACTTTTTAAACAGAACTTTTCAAAGAGCCCAATTAAAAGTTGGAGAAACAATTTTTAATGATGTTTTTATAAATTGCGCAAATATTGAGTCATTACTCTGTTTGATTATTTTTCAGGTCACTGTGCAGCATTGAGCATTGTTAACAAGTCAGAACCAATCAAGAGCGTCCCATTCTTTTGGTCTGCCATGTTTGGGAAAAGCTTGAGATACGCAGGTCTGTTTTAAGTTTTTGAAAAAACATGTTAGAAACACTTTAGAATGTTACTTTGGTGCAGGAAAATAATGGAAATACGTTTAAATGTTGTTGTAATCGGTTCAAACAAAAACGATAATCTAAATTACGTCAGATTAAAAAAAGCACATCTGTTTTAGGCTACGGTCCCGGCTACACGGATGTTATTGTGAACGGCAGTTTAGATGAACTGAAGTTTGCAGCGTATTATTTAAAGTTAGCAATGTTTAGCGAGAAAGTACATACGAAAAAAGCTCAAAAGACAGAGCTTTCAATTGTATTTTTTTAGAGATGATGTGGTCCAAGCAGTAGCGACACTGGGTGCTGATCCCACAGCCGCTCAAATGGCTGAAATATTTCTGGCTCTAAAAACAGTTACAAGGAACGATGTTGAACAGTTAGTAACTTTATGAATATTATTTCAGCAATGAAGGTTTCGGCCAAAAGCATCAAAAAATGTTTTCAGGAACAAAGAAAATGACTGGTCGAAATGGCTCTATTAAACAAAATAAAACAATGGTTGTGATGATCAAGTATCAAAAATATACGTCTTTTTTAATGGGTAGAACATACTTAACATGAATGTCTTTGGAACATTTTAATCGCTTTTTAGTGATTTGAAAATAAATCAATAAACGATCCGCTGAATCAAAACGTTTCAAACACAATAGTTAACCTTTAACTATTCGAAAAACAAACTTTTGAACTCACATAAAAAATATCTGAATTTTCTAATCCTACTGCATCAAGTCCAAACTTTCCGGATCGCTCAGTTCGTCTGCCGGAGTTGGAGGCACCACTTTTTCTATCTCATTCTTAGACCCTTTACCCGGCGCTTGGAAAGCTAAAATCGCATTCGAGGACAATGGGCGTTCCTTATAAACAGTACTTTCATCTTCACTTTCTGCATTCAGTTTGTTTGCCGACTTCTGATTCACATTAACTACTACGTAATGCACCGCTGATGTTGATCGATTCCGTTTCTTGTGTACTTTCCTCACAGTCAGTTTTTCGAAACCTTCACCGCTTTGTGTATCATCGCCGCCGTTTTCGAGCGCCCCTGTGGACAAGTCTTCTGACGATTGCGACATCGACATGAAGCGGAATCGCTTCGCTAATTGAACGAGCGTCTTCGGCTCGGCTCGATGGTGTTTGGCGAGCATTTTCGAAAGCACGAAACTTTCGACCGACGAGCGACGGATGTCTAAGAGCACGTCGGGAAGATATTCTTCGCCACGCTGAATCATTCGAACTGACGTTTGACCGTCGCGCATGAGGCGCTCAAACCTGGGCAACGTATTTTTTGATGCAAATTATTTATTAAAATGATAAAAATGGATCTTGCAGAAAGAGAACATTTTTTAAATATCATTCACAGCATTTTTTACAATTGTTTAAAGAAAAATGAACTCGACTTACTCGATCAGCTGTTCCCAAAATCCCACGTTTGGTCGAATGATGCATCGTTTGCGACGAACTAACAAGTACGACTCGCGAAGCGAAAGCTGTTCGGAAAACACCAGATGTGCGATGCACAATGTGGCTGATCTGAAAAGCTTGAGTATTTTTCTATTTTTGTTTGTCTACCCCTATTGCATTTTTAATTTACGTCTCCGCATGTTGCATGCGTTTCCGCCAAACCGTTAAAAAGCGTCAGCACTTATTTAACAATTTTTTCAAACGTGTTTTCAACACCTGCTCATGCCAAGCCGACAGAACACCACCGTACGACCGGCCCGAAACCGATGTTCTCTGATTTTCGTCGACACCATCTCGAAGTAGAGATGGATCATTTCGCATCGTTCATCTTCGATCGGAATTCGAACGTGCTCCATGCCATAGTCCTCGTACTTGAACTCGTATTCGTGTTCTGTAATTCAATTAGTGTTTTGATAAAATATATATAAGATAACTCTGTTTCTTTTTTCAAAATTTATTTATAACACCCGAAACAATCAAGCAGAAGCAGATCACTGCGTTTCAGTAACAAGACGAGGTCTTTATTTTGTTGCTACTTGCACATACGGATGCAAGAATTTGAATTTTGTAAATTGTTTAATAATCATTTCTTACCCGACGCATTAGACGCATCGATCAAACAGGTTATTTTCAGCGCTTGTAATTTGTTCACATCTTTCACTGCATGGATGCCAGATAAAAATAGAAAATCTGTAATCCGACTGATCGACAGTGCCGTGGTGGCGGACATTTTTTAGTTTTCCTGGGTTTCAGACTGCCTTTTTCAATCAGTGAAATGCCGCCAATCCTAGTGGAAAGCTGACTGACGTCAAACGTCAAAGGTTTTCTACGAAACTGACCTGTTGGTTGTATCTGATGTCTTTTAACGTGGGCACTAAATAAGAGTAAATATATAAAGCGAGTAGAATGTTCATTAAAATCATCTTAATTAACGGCATACGGAACCCAACGAAGTGTACATAACGTTTCATTCACGCACATGGGCTCAAATCAAGCTCGACATTTAAACGGTGAGTTCACCAGTAAAATGAATCAATTAGGGAACATATTTTTAATTCATGTGTCGTCATTGAATGTGTGCCTAACACAAAAAAATGAGAAGATGCTGGCTAGTGGTTGTCGCTCGCCCAGATTGAAGGAGCGCAGGTAGTGTCAAGTTTCACAATAACTCCGCATCAAACTTGCGGATCGTTTTTCAAAAAAAACAGCTCATTTTCCATTACTGTTCTGATCAAAACTCGACGTAGAAGCTGTCGTCCGTAAACGACTCCAGAGCTTTCTGAACGGCCATTTTTTCGGGAATTCAGTTGAATAATCGACCTTTTGCGTCACCAAACTGTCGTCAGATGATGCGCGAAGATCAATCAGCACATCCGGCAGTTCAACGCCGTTGCGTTTGATCTGTTTTTATGAAAAAAGTCTGAAATTCAACGGGTGTAGCAAAATCAGAAGGGTAACACAGAAACCTCTATCTCGGCAGACAACTTCTTTTTATGCCACTGAAGTGATGACTTTGTTCGGTTGATTCCGCAGAAAAATTGCTCGTTCATGCAAAGCTTGTGGATTGCAAAGATGCAGATTGTTGATTGTTTTGCTGAGGTCAATGTGCAGTGCAGCAAATCAGCTTAATTGTATGAAAACAAACAAAAAAATCAAGGTCTGACCATTTGCACCGAAGTTTTGCCGCCTCGTAACGATCGTTCAAAAGCAATCAGTTGTTTCCAAAACCCGTTGTTCGGACGAACGACACAACGGCGACTTCGCACCATCAAAAACGCGTCGCGAAGGCTCATGTTCTCAATCTCCATCAGATAACTGCAAATGGGGAATTGTATAAATGAAATAGATCACCGAAGGAAAAGAAAATAGATCACGCTTTCAATGTTTTGATTTTGTCGCAACCCTTTCTACCAATTTTCAAAATCTCCCTCGTAACTTCAGACATCGAAAAATTTGGCAGTTTTATGTATATGGCAAACAGTTTCCAAGACATCTGCTCTGATTGAGTGCATTATATTGGTCACGTTATGTTGAACCAAATCAATCAATCAGACCAGAATTCCCACGTGTGAACTGTGCAACGAGTGTCGGCCAAATTACAAATTCAAAATGATAGAAAAACAAGAAACAAAAACTGCGCGTCTGCAAACAAAAACTCAAAACATGAAAAAAAAAACGAACGCAATGCACAACGTTGCCGACCGGCTCATGCCAAGCTTGCAGTGCAACAGCGTGCGTCCGCCGCGGAATCGGTGCTCTCTGATTTTCTGCGCAATCGGCTCAAAATACAAATGAATCATCGACTCATCAGCATCTTCGATGTCGACGTACACGTGCTCCAGGCCTTCGTAGGTTGGACCATATTTTGCTGAACGATAAAACAAAAAATAGTGTCAACTGTTAACGCGATCTCACGGTTTTATTTCGCTGTTTAACCAAAGCCTTTTCATAATCCTGAAATACAATAAAGTGGGATCATAACCACACCGGTTTTTTTGGTGCGGTTGGTTAGATGCTGAATTAAAGCAAAAGTGGCCCCTTTTCTTTGGAAAAACAGCGGTTCAATCGCAAAACTACCGTGTGAAACGGTGAAACTATCGAAGCGACACTGGAGCTGATCCTTGTGATGCATGGAATGAAATCATCCGTTCAACAATTTCAATCAGTGCTGACAATTCGGCACTAGAACTTTATTCAAAAGGCTTCGCTTAGGATAACGAGTAGGAGTCTACAACGGTTCATTGAAACCGAACTAAAACAAACAAAGCACGATAATTTATTTGATTGCTTATTCGCTGAGTTTGCGGCCTCTGCTTTCGGTGCTCAAAAAAGTTACGGTCGTCCGTTTTTGTTTTGTTTACTGGTTAAGGGACGTGCTGCTGCTGTTTTTAACAATAAGCAGTCAATGTTTCAATTTCAACTTTAAATTTGCGTTTTAGTCGGATTGCTTCATTCATTGACCTGGCGATGTGTCCGGCACAATTAAAAACCAAATTTAATTTTTTCCTGCGAGGGAACACAAACAGACTAGATTTCTTGACCCGCCACAAACAACAATTTCCTGCATAACCAACTCTCGGCTACAACCAGCCACAGAATCCGGTCTTACCGTGTCCCCCGTTTCATCTCCACCCTTACGAACGAACGAACGAACGGTGATTTTACGCGATATTTTACCCAGAAAAGCGTACAGAACGCCGTCGAGTAGGGCGGCGATCGAGTTTTCTCTGTCATGCCTATACACCCCTCGGCGGGGCTCGATCCACCAAGCACGCAGACAATAGTGTAACGCGCTACCGTCCAGACCACGAGGGTGACAATTTTGTTCCCCCCTCTGCCCCCCGCCCCCGTCCCCCCCCCCCCCCCGTCCCCCAACCTGGTATATTCGTTGCGTTGATGACGCACGTAATCTGCAACGCTGACAGTCTTTCGTCCGACAGTCCGTACATTCCGCTCAAGTAAAGAAAATCGGTGATCTTGCTGATGCGTGCCACCTCGCTTCGATGTTCGTCATTCGTCTGTTCGTCCACCGTTCTCGTCGATTTTGCCATGATTTCTGCCGTTTCCGTCGTCGTCAGCGGTTGAAAATTGTAAGCTTTTGGTTTTTGGATGAAAAAATTACGCAACCTTGAGCCCATGTGTTTCTTGGCGACCAACTAAAGAGAGCCGTACGCCCTCTAGGAATAAAGCCATGGTGATGGAAGCTTCAGCCAATTAAAAACAGCCATTTACTAGCGTTTCACACGGATTTGTGCGTTGAAACAATGTTTTTGCATTTACCCTCATGCACCTTCCTTTTACTGATTAGTCAAAGCAGTAATGAGTCACGGACACAAAGCAGATTTCTGTTTTGATGGTCTCTTTCACTTTTCTTTGTCCACATGTCAAAGTTTTAAATTGAAACTGCATTTTTAATATAACTTTTTAGACAATTTTATAAATCCCGGACACGACCAGTTGCATTTTGGGATGAAGTTGTTCTCTTTTTGCACGCTGGCAAACTCCATGTGGTCATTTGATTTCATTCTTTCCATGTTTCGATCAGTACTGTAAATTAATCAGATGTGGACTATATTTGAAACTGGTTGTTTACAGAATTCAAAATTCCTTCATCGATTTCGTCCATTCTAAATGAGAAACAAACCAGAACTCAAAATGAACAACATTAGATCAAGTCTGAAAGGAGATCAGAAACGTGTGTACGCTTTTTCAGTGATCGGCATTCTTAAATTTGATGATTTTAGACGAGAAAAAAGAAATCTGTCTTCGTCGACAGTAAAAATTACCAAGATAGATGGTTGCCGCACAATCAATGATTCGTTTTTTTATTGCTAAAAAATTCAAATCATGATTTTGATTTTTCAGGTACCCATCACTGTCACCAACAACAACAGGTGTGGATAGCGTTCACTCGCGCAGACGTCATTCCATTCTTTGAAAGTCGTTTTTGTGTTTTTTCATTCGTTTTTTAGGAGATGTGAAGGTGCAAAAACACCAGACCAACCGGGTGCCGCAATGTGGTCAGTCAGGTCGGTCAGTCATGCATCTTTGGTCAATAGTGATCTTTGTTTTGTGTGAAAATGTTGAAGTTTTGAAAACCATGCGCGCGGTTGCGTAATCTGTTTTCACAGACAATTCCAACGCTTTTATTGTTTTCTTTTATCAAAAGAATCGCGCGATTTGTTTGAAACGTATTTGAATAGATCATCGCTGCCTTTTCGGACGACGGGTGGAGATAAAAATCAACAGCAAAACTTTACACAGCGCAGCGACAACACCTTAACAGATGTGGTTCAACACTTTTTTCAACCGTAAATATACAAAATTCCACTGACAACGCGGACGGTTGATGCTCCCCTGGTCACATGCACACAACAAGAATAGGTGGGGCGGGGCGGGGCAAAAGGTTTAAGGGCTGCACACACTTGTTCACAATATCTATACCTTAATACATAAAATAAAGCAAACAACACATACATTGGACTAAGAGGAAAAAACCACGATATAACATATAAATTCATGTTAAATGTCCGGTCTCCGTAAGATGCGTTTGGCGATGTGGCAGTACTATACACGACCTTCACGAGTCACAGATGGTGGTGGCGGGAGGGGTGCGCAGGAGAATGTTTTTTGGCATCATCGAGCAGGCAGCACACCTCGCTTCGCACTCGCCGGTCAGATCACCAGAAACCTGAGAAGAAGAATCATCGAAAACTACAAGCGAGTAATGGTGTATTGTATCGAAAAATTGACGAGAAAAAAATGTAAATCTCAAAAATGGAAAAGAAAAAACAACAACAACAACGTCGTCGTCGTCTTCGCGCGCGCGTGTCGGCCGAGCCGGGGCTGGGGCGTGTGTGTTTCGTAATTATTATGCACGGTGGCGATGTCAGACGACCAGTGGACTGGTGGTGCATGTAATTTTTATTGGTGTTGTCATGAGAATGCGGTATATAAATTTTCAGTTTTCTCTTGTCTTAAAACACGTTCAGGTGTATGTGTTGATTTCGTCTTTTGTGTACCTTTCTGGTTTCTGCAGACATACTTTTACTTCCACGTACGTTTGCGGAAGAGAGAAAACGAAAACACGCCATATCGAGATGCGGTCGTTATCCGCTTCAGACGTGAATCGATCTTTCTTCTTCTTCATTTCGATCATCATTGTGTCGCCTCGCTGTTCCAACATGTAACCATTGATTAGGTTTGTTTTCACTCATGTATTGTCATAAATTAAGTGTGTTGTTTTATTTTCTCATCATTATGCTTTTGCTTAAGATTCATGTTCTCACATCATGTAGGTAACTTACTATTACCTAATACTTTTCTTTGGGTTTTTATACGCACGTCGCTTCAAATCATCACATGTTGTTCCAGTCCTCATTGAGTTTTGTGTGTAAACTTTTGGTTTTTTCCCTGAAATATTCCTCCTTGTTGTCTGCTTTATAGTAGTGTAGATTTCTGTTTCTACATTGATTGATAATCACTTTTTAGTCTCGTTTTTTGCTGCTCTGTCCAAAAAAATCTCTGTAGCGAAATAAATTATGTCCAGTTATTAATGCTTCAGCGATTGCTGCACTCCTGTATACATCAAGAGAAACAGGTACAGAGATCAAGAATCGACTTTTTTATCTGTTGTTGGATTATTTTCACTGATTCTCCGGTATTGTATCTTATTTATCAGCATTTTTGTGTATTTTTGCATTCGTTCTGTTTGTGAATGTCTAAGTACATAATTTTCATTGCTTCTCAGTCACTACTCGGTCTTTCCCGTATAGATCCCTCAACCTCAAACGTTTTCTTCACCATTATTCCGCAATTCCCACTAATAATAATCGCTGTTTTTTTCTACAATAATTTCCGATTTTTGACTTCTGAAAAATCTTACCGCAAAATGCATATTTTTTTATCATCGTCGCTAGTAACATTTCAAGATACATGTAAATGTATGTAAGTATTCTATTCATGTTGCCGTAGTCACATATACAAACTAAACTCGCTCCTATTTTTCTCGGTTGAAAGAATTTTCGAGTTCTCGAGGTCCTTATGGGACCTTTGTATTAACGCGGTTGGGCAAAGGTTTTCGGCGCAAAAAGAAAACTTCAGCAGTCAAGAATGATTTTGTAATCAACAGATTACATTTATTTATTGCTGAATAACACTCATGCTCGTCATATTACTTATTACCGCACACATTTCTGGAAAAGTTATGTTTGTTTGTTTGTTTGTGTGTGTGTTTCTACTTCAGAAATAACCGCTCCACCAGTTGTAGTGAAGTGCTTCTGGTCGCAAATGATTACTGCAATGATTTGGAAAATGTTACGTTCAACTTTTTCTGTTACGTTCAAATTCGGGTGTTTTTCGATTTCTGGATGTTTTTGCACCGAAAAATCTGTCGTTTTCAAGTCAATCCAGCTTTTTTCCCGCAAGTTTCTCCACGTTGAACTTCATGACCAGAAACATTCTCGTTGCCTTTCACACTTTTGTCTTTGTAATCTGCTTTTTTCGTTTTTGTCGTCTATATTTTTGCGTTTCAAGACACAATTTTGTGACCAACCAACCAAATGTCAACAAATCTGCACTACTCAATGACATCTGAAAAAACCAACCTGTTTTTTTGCACCCTTTTTACTCAACACCTCTGTTTCATGACTTCACAACCCCGCTCGCCCGCAAATCTAGTGGGCAGTCAGTCAGTGTCTCTCCTGTACACTTATTCATCAAATCAAGCAGAAAACTAAAGTAAACAAACATATCAAATCGACACGTAGCATATATATTGTGTAAATTTTTCATTATTTCAGTATCATTTATTGCTTTTGTGCGTGGATATTTTCACGCGTTTGAACAAAACAAAAAAGATCGCGCGTCGCAGCGCTTCAAGCATACTCATTCGATTCGTAAATCGATGGTGTTTTTTTTTCTCTGAAGTTAATAGTTTCAAAGCGACGATTTTTTGTCATAAATTCATTATTTATTGTCTCGGACTCGGTGATAGGAGGGTACAACAAGTTTTTTTTTGTTCATTCAGTTCCATCTTTCAATCATCTCTAAACCATTCGTGCCGCCGCACCACCGCCGCCCCCCGAAAAGTCGTGCATTCGCGACATTTCACGTCGCCTTTTTTTATTCGAGATGCGCATTACTGAAAAACGCACGTTTTGTCGACAATAACATTTTTTCGTTTGAAACTACTACAATAATTTTTGAATCCTCAATTACTCATTCGTGCAGGCATGTGCAGAAACGCTTTATTGATGACACGATGGCGCCTGAAAAAGGCGGAAATTATGAAAATTTGTATTTTTTTATCTTACACTGAATTAAGTACTTCAGCAAATTCCTGTAATTTACGGGTTCATTGCTTTTTACACACTTCAAATATGACTTGTGTAATGATTCGCTTTTCAGAAAACAAAAAAGTTTCAAAAACCGACTTCCACTGACTCATAACTTTTGTTGATTTGTCGATTCACACATTGATCGCAAAAAATGGATTGATTCGGCAGTATTTCGGGCAGATATTGATTCGATAGTCGAAAAGGACTGTAAGATGCGAAATATGAGAAAAAGAAGATTGAAAACGCAACAGGAAGGTGCTGAGCACGGAAATTCCAGTTCCGGAGTGGGAATTTTCGACGGTGAAGTTTTGAAAAGACCTGAAGTCAGGAGAACCTCGCCGCCAAACGTTCTGAGGCGACCTTCACTGACGATGCCTCGAATGCGGAATTCTTTTTCACCAGTGTCTTCTATTCTAGTCATTTTAATTCCGATGCTATTCTCGCTGTGCGACTGTGCTGGTCAGTTTATTTTTTGCTCTTGTTTCTGTTTTTTTCGGAATTTTCGCGCAACATTTGAAAAAAAAGTATTTTTGTTTCTGTCTTTTTCTTGTGTTTGCCACTAGACTGCAGCCAGCATTTTTAATGTAACGATGTAATATCGTTCGCCTCGACTGTATAGTGTTTTTGATTCCTTTCGGTTTCGGATTCGACGATGATTCTTAACCCAGAAAATTTGTATGTCTTTTTGTTTTTTTCGTGATCGTGTGTGATGGTGCATGTCACCAACAATCACTGTTTTCACCTTAAATTTGTGACAAAAGTTTGAACAGAAGAAGAAAAAAGCAAAAATCATCGCGCACGTTCACTTTTTCTGATTAGATACAGAAAGTTTGGATATGCGATTACACGATTTTATGCGATCAGTGCAAAGAATAAATTGTGGACCTATCGCTGTGTTGTGCGTGCGCATCGGGATTTTTTGTTTCCAAGAAGTTTCCTACATGGAGAATTGAATTTGAACATTGAAAGATTTGTTCGAAACTTATGAATGGCATCCGTCGGAATTAAGCATGAAAAATAATAAAATAATGACTATAAAAAATGATGACCGTTTGACAGTGGAAGGCACACAAGTAACCGTAACCAAGCAGCTTGTTTCACACAACTCAATGAAATTTCTTTTTTTCAGCGTTTAACCAATCAGCGCACGATTGCAACACGAACGATTTCCCGTGCCGATCCGATCCCCGGATTTGCATACCTCGGATGAAGTTTCAGGACGGAGTCTCAGACTGCCCCGACGCGAGTGACGAAGGTTCGTTTCAATTTTTTTTCTTTCGGAGGGAAGGGGGCAGTTTCCATTGATTGAACAACAAAAAGTTTTGTAATGAAGCAAAAAGTAATTTTTCAACGTTATCTACACTGTATCTTGGCGTTTGATCTTGTTTTTTGCGTGCATTGAAATTGAACCATTGTCAACAATGCGGTTGTTTTGAGTTGCTGCACCCGAAGCGATTTTTAGTTGTTTTTTTTGTTCTCAGGTTAAAAATCCCGACTTCCCACATCCCTAAACTGCATTTTGTGTTCAGTTCATCCATTCTCTTTCATCTTCTTGTCACTATCAAATAGCCGGAACATGAAAAATAAGGAAACGAAGCAGCAGATAATAAAAAGCGTCGACGTCGTGTGCAAATGTTCAAGGTTAAAGTTGCAGTCTCGCCCGAGTCTATATACGCAATCCGAAAATTGCGGCCGCATGTGCTGCGCGGAAAATCGAAAGTGAATGAAACAAATCTGCGGCAAGTCTGTAAAGTACAAAATCGTTCTGTTGAACAAAAATCCCAAATCCTGACCCACGGTCAGAAACTCCAAATATTCCAACGCTCTTTAGGAAACTATTATTGAGTTAATTCTCGCTAAGTACGTCTGATAGTTCGGTGGTTGTTTATCGTTTTGTTCACCTTCCTTCTTTGGAATCGTGTTACGTGGTGTTTCGTGGAATTTCAAGTTCGGGACTCGGGCACAGTTCGTTTGGCAGGAATTTTGGAAAAATCTGGTTTTTGTGGAGCAGGGGTTTCAGTGTTTTTGAATGGATTCATTTCAAATTGAGAATCGCATCTAGACGACGCTGCTTTGGAATTCCAATTTTTTTTAAATCTTTTTATTAAAAATATTTGTTGCAGACTGCAGTGTTGTTTTATTCGACTGTGGTGGCGTGTGTGTCAAGGTGGTCCTGCAATCAAATCAAAAACAGCTCGATATCTATCACCAAGCATTCACAGCAGCTGGCCGAAAACGGTTTCATTGTGGATCGTAAAGATTTTTGACTGTGTAAATTTTATGAGGTCATTTCCTCTGGTTCGTACAGTCGGCCAATTTGAATGGGATTCGTTAGGTTTTTTAATCCAGTCAGTGCAGTTGATTGATTGCAACAATTTGTGGACATACAGTTTTTCTTTGCGATTTCTGTTTATTCAACAACGAAACACAGCTACGAGTTTTTTCTGACCGTCTGGACTGAATTTTGTTATGTGGAAGGAGAATCATCACAAATTACATAATCTGGTGAATCGATCAAAACTAAACAAAACGTTTTGTGGGCGACTACAGGTACAGTGCGAAAACGGCGTGAAACGCGATGTTCACATAACGACTGTTGATTTATTGCTGCAAGGAGATTTGACACGGTTTTTGCTAAGAACGGTTTCAATAAAGGGTTGTTACGATGATGTTAAACTGGTTGTTTCAAACCTGTAAAATATCAGAGTCAACTTTGAAAAACCGGGGCAACTACAATTTTCTTTGATCATTTTCAACTACCGATCACAAACACGCGCCACAGAAAGACATGCACCAAATTTTGAATTGGTAATTATTCCCACAAAAAAAGCGCATGAGGTCAAGTGGGTGTAATTGTTATTGCATTGCAGACGCAGAGGACTGGAATTAAAAAAATGGGATGGGCCGATTCCATGGATGCATTCTATTGTCTAATCAGAGATGAACGCAAAAAAACGAACATCACAAAAAAGAAAGATGGGTTATTTTGATGCCCTCATGTTATAAAGAGCGCGTTAAGAATGGGCTAATTACTTTTATCCATTTAGTTTTTTTTGAGAACGAACATGTGAAAACACGATCTGTCGGTCAGAATTCAGTTATTCGGATCTTGCTGAATGTCTTTGTGTCAGTTTTTTTATCCCCCGACACCTGTGCAGCTAAAAAATAAAAAAAACCCGCACTGAAATTGCGCCTTCGGATGAGCGGGTTTTTGGCGGAGAAACAAAAAGAACCGCGCGCGCGCAACCGTTTTTCCCACAATTTGTTTTTGGTCATAAAATTCGCAGGATTGCTTCACACTCGATTTTGGGCGTTGTTTAAGTAATATATGCATTGTTCGTGATGAAAATTGCAAAAAAACGCGCTGTTTCGTTTTTCTATCGTTGTTTTCTACACCCTTTTTTATCGATCGAGATTTGCAAAAAATGCAAATCGCAAAAAAATGGTGCTTTTATTCAATAATTACCGAAAGAACAGCGAATGTATCAGATTATTTCTCATTCTCGCCCACTCTGCACAAATGCGGTAGTCAGTCAACCGAACAAAAAATGCAATTGAAATCGAAATTATGTCAGTTCAACAAGACAAGACGACGACGTCGGCATTATTTTTACACAAAAGATGAAACAAAAACTCGAAACACGAATCGATTTGCATGAATTTGCAAATGTTAATTTAGCGCTCAGAAGTCAATACAATCGGATCGGAGGGAATTTAAAGGAATTTTCAGTTTCGGTTTTAAGGAAAGAAAGTGGTGGAATTTTCGGATTTTTTCTTCCCCTCAGGGTTTATTTCAACGACCTTGGTGATGGGCAAGAAAAGGACAAAGAAAAACGTTAAACAATTTGAACCGATTGCGGGGGCGGGCAGAAAAACGATGTCGCTCATTTATTTATGATTTTCATTTCGTTCTTGTTTTTTTCGTCTGTTGTTTTTGGTGGAAAGATTTATTCCTAATTCTCAACGGATGAAGTCAAGAAGTGCTGTCGTTGTTGTCAAGAAGAGGCACAACAATAAAATTTGTTCTGTTGGAATTTTTAGTTTGCTGATTTTTCCAGTCACACTTTGCAATCAAATGAAACAAGAATTTCAGGAATGATTTATTATTGGCCAAAGCGGTCACAAAGATAACAACAACAGGTGTGACATGGCAACTCCAGGTTTCTTCCAAGGTTGAGCAATGTTTATTCGTGAAAATGCAATCGTTATTATGATTTGATCTTGCGGTCGGTCAATAATTGATGATCCTATTGTTTGGTTTTCGCACATCATAAAGTGGTCCAAACTCTAAAACAACTTTGTGGCGTCGGTTAGTTTTCCGTAAGTCAAAATTAGGATGATGCGATTGCCAAATTTTATTTCCTATTCAAATCTGAGATCTTAGAGATTATTTTTAGACACCTGAAAAACAAGAAACTTTGGTTTTTTGAAAACCATGCGAAAAACAATTTTGCCAGTAAGTAATAACACGGCTTTCTCGGGGGGCAAGTGTCACGGAGGCAATAGGGGGCTGGTTTTATAGGTCCTTTGACAGCAATAAGTTATTCATGTCTTGAAATAAGCAGAGCAGAAAAACGACACAACAACACACGCCGGTTGCAAAACAAATATTACCAAATGGTGGACATGGATATCAAGTAAAGATTTTACGGCTGTCAAGAAAGTGAATGTGTGTGTGTTTTGGTGTTTGTGTTCTCTTTGCTAAGATCGTGTGAAAATGAGAATGATAATGAAGGGATTGCATTCAAGGCAACTCAGACATGGACAGGCGCGCGGAACGATGATGGGATGGGACCACATGAAAGCAAATGTTGATTGAACAAAAGCAGTGCTCAGGTCCAGGTGGAACTGAATGATTTCGTGCTCTATTCAACATTTTTTTGCCTCACTTTTCTTTTGTTTCAATTTCAGAGTGTCTCATCTGGCAGTACGACTGCAAATTCGGCAAACCACGATGCGTGGACCTGCGAAATCTGAATGACGGCAGCATCGACTGCATGTCCGGCTTTGACGAAGGTGATTTTCGAAATTTCGGACACATCGCTTGGTTGTTTTGTAAAAAATAGCCAGACTGGGTGCATTGGGGGTTTCACCGCTGGCGCTGGAGTTGATTGATTGTTCAGATAAGTCAATGAGGGAAGTTTTTCACAGCTGGTGAAACGAAAGTGAGCAGTGTCTGAAAAGCGGACAGTTTCTTCCTGAGGGTGTTCCATCCAGTGGAACCATAAGAAGAAAAATGAGAGGCCATGTTTCTGAACGGGCATGTTAATGGAAATATCAATCCAGCGTTAAAACTTGACCAGTCAAGAACTTCAGCAATCAAGACCAAAATTAAGAAAAGGGTCAAGGGGTTGACTTCTTGCACTCGCCAGCCCATTTTACTGGCTTTCTTGTCAGTTCATTTTTTAAGCAATCAACAAACAAAAAACAACCGAAAAAACATTCTCCAGCTTGTCCGGCGCACTTTTTCGTCTGCATGGATCGCTCCGAATGCATCGCACCCGATCGCTACCTCAACGGCAACGTCGACTGTCGTGACGCGTCGGATGAACGTTTGTTAAAAAAAATTTCTTGTGGTTTTTAACTGTTTTTAAACCAATTGAATCGACGATAAAATTCATGTCATACTGCGAGAAGATCAATATCGAAATTGAGCCACACAACCAACAACCAACACTCACACATACATCCCATACAAACATTGATCGAAAACATCTCAGAAAGTTTCGGTTGTGGCAACGGTTTATGTGCGCAAGATGTAGAGACTATACGACTGCGAAAGTATATTTCCGCAGAATTCTTGAGTTATCTATCCCCAGAAAGTATTTTTGAAGCAACATTAAACAATTAAATTTGTTTTCAGCGTGTCCTGCAGCTCATTTTCTCTGTCACGATCGTTCGCGGTGCATTCCAGAGTCGAGATTTCAGGATCAACATGACGATTGTCCGGACGGCAGCGATGAACGTGAGAAGTTTCGGGGTTTTTTGAGAAATTTAGGTTTTTTTTTAAATTTAGGTTTTTTAATAAAGATACTGATCAAATTGGTCATTATCTTCGTCACCATGTTAATCAGTTTTTTAGAGTGGTTAATTTTGAAAATCATCTTTGCTGATGTTCTGAAACTCACTTCACCAATCGTTTAAGAAAACCAAAACAGCACCGAACTGATTCCTGAAATTTAATCGAATCAAACAAACATGCTGAGAAAAAAATCGAGTTGCAAATAACCGGAAGTCAAGGTTGAACCATTTCGTTTTAAAATAACACATGTCAAGGATTCAAGAGGGGGTACATGACATTCACCTTTTTGTGCAGATCACGTCACAATCTGACAATGCTCTGTCAATCTTAATTTATTAACCACGCATTTTTGATAAGCGCGAAAATTTTAGTATTTTTTTCTGATTTTCCGTCTCGCGACGGCAACTAAAGACACACGATATCTTTTTTAAATTTTTTGGTTTGGCTGTGCAAGAGAATTGGAAACCAGAAAAAAAGGTGAAATCGTTTTCATCCTCAATCTGCGGTGGATCATGATCTGTCGCATTAATCAGCTTCATTATTTTATTGAATTATGCACACCTTGACAGAGTGTGCCTTTGAAAAACTGTTTCCGAATTCCCTCCAGTGTCATCCTTAATTCGAAGAATGGGATTATTTTGGTAATTTCAAAGGCTTCGAAAACGGCATTTACTGGGGAACCGTAAATGGAGGACAATGAATGGTGATAAAATGCTGATAAACTCCGAGCTAGAACTTCAAGCCCAACTAAACACAATTGCTTCAAGCAGGATGAACTGACATCTTAACCGGATTCACGAAGCAGTGTTTGGTGACTGCGTAGCTGTGTTTTAACATTGATACGCGTCACTGAATCTTGCTTCATGAATGCCGCTTTACCACCAGAGGCCAGTTTTACAGGTGTACCGTTGAGCGACTGAATAAATTCACGAGACAACACATTTTAAGGTTTCTCACATCCAGTTGAACAGCAGACATTGGCGAATCAGTTCAGCTGAGAAAAACGCAGCTGTGCGTTGTTTCGTGATTTCATTCAAAAATCCAGTGGTGCAGCACTACACAGGCCAACAAACAGAAACCTCCAACTTTCCAAAAAAAAAAACAAACCAGAGAAAAAACACAGTCCGTATCTCATGCTGTCTTAACAGTTTTGGCGGAGAACCCTGCATTCTTCCAAAATAAAATGAATGAATGAGTGAACACACTCGAATATTCACTCAGAGTGCACCCTGCGACAGTTCGAGTGCGCCTGCGGCTGGCCGCGGTGTGTCGCACTCGACAAACTCGAGGATGGAACGAAGGACTGCGAGGACGGCTCGGACGAGCTCCCGGAGGACTACGTGCCCGGCGCGGAGCGATGCTCCGACGGGCGGCGCCCGAGGAACGCGTCCCGGACGGATGCGGCCGTGAGACCGGCGCCCGGACCGCCGATGGTCCCATGCAACGGTGACCACGTGAACTTGTGCCGCGAGGACCTGAACGAGATGTGCTTGGTTGGTTGGGGAAGTTTTTTGTGGAGTTTGAGTTGAGATATTTTTGTGCGTTTTTTTTGTGCGCGACTGGTTGGACGACTGTACGGTTGGAGGAGCAGAGAATCTGAACAGGCTGACCCAGGAAAGCGTATCGAGCAGGGCGCCCATAATTTTTTTTTGTCATTTGGCGCATATACGCCGTTTTTGGCGGCGATGTTTACTCGATTGTCCGAAAGCACGAACTTGTCCGAAAGCAAGTCTTGTGAGGTCCAAGAGTCACAATGCACTGCTGCCAGTGGTCAGTTCTATAAAAGTGAATAGTGTTTGAAAAGTGAACATTTTTACTCCAGGGTGTTCCAAAAGTTAGTCTTTGAGAAATTTTGCAAAAAAATCGAGACATCAGCTTCAAAGACAAACAGTTTTGCGTCGAAATTAGAAATATCAATCCAATCAATGGAAAACTTCGGTCAAAGATAAACTTGTGATTCAAGTATTCAACCGGAATTTGTCAAGGTCTAAATTTTGGAACACCCTGGAGTAGAACTATTCACTTTTCAAGCACTATTCACTTTTTATAGAACTGACCACAGGCAACAGACCTGGCGAATCGCCTGCTGATTCGAAAGTTTACAACTACTAAAAGAAAACTACTGGTTGATCGGCTCATTCACAACGGCGATTCAGTAAAGTCCAACTTCACAACCCTGCCCCCTTTTTTCCTCAGGTGATTGCCGGCACGTCCCGGTGCATGTGTCGAATGGGCCACATTCGCCCGCCGGGCTCCGCGAAATGCATACCCGCTCCGAAACTCGTCGAAATGCAAATGGCCACGAGCAAGGAGCGATCCGTGGACGACGGCGACGGCGACGACAACCATCAGGTGCTGCACCGACGTTCCTCGGATCGAGCAACTCGAAATGATCAGCAGCAAAGTCTACCCGTTCACAAGGACGTCGCGGAACGGGAACAACAACAACAAGAACGGGGCGGATGTTTGGATGACTCCGACTGTCGGGGACGGAACGAGCAGTGCCGTGCCGTGGTGCCGGGCACTGGTGTGAATCAGTGCGCTTGCGCTGATGGGCACACGAGACACCACGAGACGGGCAGTTGTGTTGGTGCGTGGGAGTTGGATTGGGAGTTTTTTTTGGTGGTAGGGGGTCCTCTCATTTTACCGTGCTCTGTTGGTTGTGTTTTTTTGTGGGTGATGAAAACGGCCGATACATTCCATTCCGCAGTTGCTTCAATGTTCTGTGGAATGTACCGTTCCCCGGGTCACCTTATTTTCACGAAACACACAATCGGAGAACCATCCTTGATTGTTCGTTCCAAAACCTTTGCCGCGAATTCGTTCCACTTTCGAATTCATCCATTCGAACGTGCGATGGTGGGTTTGCGAGCAACAAGCAGCTCTGGAATGGAGCTCAAAAACCAACATGAGCAGCGGAGACTAAATGAGTGCTGTGAGCGAAAATTCGGAAACTTAATGAAAAGGACTTGAACGTGACGCGGATTTTTTCGTGCGTAACAGTGACATCTCGTGTCAGCCGTTTTTTTGATTCATTCATTGATTGATGTATCGTCTTGTCTCAAAAACAGAAATCCTCCAAAAAACCATGACTTTCAAAATCGCGGTGCCTTCCAAAAAGTTAAGGAGCATTCATGAAGCAGTATTTAGTGACCGCGTAGCTATGTTTTAACACAGCTACGCGTCACCAAATGCTGCTTCATGAATGCGCCTTTGGACTTCATTCAACATAGAACGAATTTTTCAACATCGAATTGAATTTCGCAATCTCAGCTCTGATCAACGAATGCTTGATTCAACATCGAATTTCGCAATCTCAGCTCTGATCAACGAATGCGACGACGCGTCCCTGAACGACTGCGATCCGAACGCCCTCTGCATGGACAACCCGCTCTCGTACGAGTGTCTCTGTCAGCAGGGCTACATCGACATGTCGCCGATTCCAGCAATCAAACCGGGCATGCACTGTTTGCCATGTGCGTTTTGCGAGTTTCGAATCGCATTATGGTTTTTTTTCTGTGCTTTTTTGGTTGGGACTTGTTCGAATTATTTGTTGTGGTTTGGTCAGGTAAAATGGTCGGGCTATGGACTCTTTGATTTCCGTTTCCGTTTTGAATTGGACCATTTGTCACTTGCGCTTTGCCCTTGGGTGTTGTTTTGAATCAAACACGAATAAAAAATGCCGAAAACGTATTTTAAACCTGAGAACACTCCGAAGCACTGCCTGGCCAAAGCCTTTTCTTTTAGAAAACCGGAAAACAATAATGATTTTGGATCTCCCCGAATTTCAAGGTCAGAATAATTCTCGGGCTTCTTCTCCTCTCAGCCCAGGTCCACTGCACTCGGGCAAACACATTTCATCAAGTTTTTCAAACTTAAAAACACAAAATTCCGATCCTAATTTCTTTCCAGTGGTGAACGAATGTGACGACCGCCAGAAGAACGACTGTTCGCCAAACTCGGAGTGCATCGATTTACCCGGCGGTTTCACGTGCAGCTGCAAAGAGGGCTACGTTGATGCGTCGCCCGGTCGGCCGCAGAAACCGGGCCGGCTCTGTATGAAAGGTCCGATTCCGCCAGTGCTATTATCAATTTTTTCAGGTTCTGCGACTCAATCCGTGTGCAAACGCCAGAATAGAAATTTGTGCCACCTTTATGTGGCATTTCAAAATCGGCCCTATTAATGAGACTCAGGACACTACACTATGCCAATTTTGAATGCCCGCGTCATGCATGAAACTGTTTACCTGTCCATGGTTTTTTTTCATTTTTCAACAGACACTAATTCGAACCAAAAGCCAAAAAGTTGTTTTTTTACAGAAATCGATGAATGCCGCAACGGTCGTAACGACTGCGACCCGGCAGCCGCCTGTACCGACTCAACGCGAGGCTATTTGTGTCGTTGTAAGCCCGGCTACGTTGACGTTTCGCATGATCCTGTGGACAGACCGGGACGCCAATGCGCTTTGTGTGGGTTTTTGATGTTTTTTTTGCTTTTTTTTGCTGTCAGGCAACTTGAAAAATGCGTGGTTGAAATAAAAGAGCCAGGTGTTGCTGGGGATGTTGCGGGTCAGTGCTTGGTGTGTGAGTTTGAATTCTTTTGGGCATTTCGTTGAAAAGTGGATGGCTAAAAGCAGAACGGCGAAAAATAGTTTGGTTTGATTTGAAACGCCACTCAAAGTCGGTGATTTTTTCATGAAAACGGCAATTTGAGCGGTTGCACAGAGATTTCGACAGATAAAAAACAAATCCATCGTGCTGATTGGCTGCACATTTACTTATTCGCTTCTGATTGTTGCGTTCCACATCCCATTCACCCTGTTTGCCGACGAAAAACCGCAACAA
This sequence comes from Theristus sp. LFF4_11, assembly GCA_030248135.1. Lineage (NCBI taxonomy): Eukaryota > Metazoa > Nematoda > Chromadorea > Monhysterida > Xyalidae > Theristus > Theristus sp. LFF4_11. The sequence goes on along the minus strand of JASANC010003281.1, from coordinate 104,703 downwards.
ACAAAAAACAAACAACAATCATGATTTTAGAGAATTTCAACTCTTCAGTTTTTCCGTCGGAACTCCATTTTTCAGAAGAAAATTCAGACTTGTTAGTTTCCAAATTTTCCAGTCCAAATTCCAGACTGCAGATTCACGAAATCTTTCAGTGAAAAACGAATGCGAAATACCGGCGGACAACGACTGCGACCCGGAGAACGCCGTCTGCACGGACACCGCCGACGGATACACGTGTCGTTGCAAGGATGGCTTCGTCGACGTTCGTCCGTCGCGACCGGGAACAAAGTGCACGCCGGGTTTGTTGGTTCATTTGGTTCTTTTTCATTTTGTTTCAGTTTTCTCAAAGTTGAACCGAGAAAAATGACCACACTGACTGGTCGAGTCAAGTCCATTTGTGGTTTTTTCTTGTTTTTTTTGTTTGTTTTTTCACGGGTTTGTCCGTTCAGAAAGTTGCTATTCGGTTGGAACTTCGACTGAGTGAGTTTGGGCTGAATGTGATACAAAAACTGAGCAAAATTTGTGCACCTCAAACCAAAAAAGAGTTTTTTTTAACATTTTTCTCTTATTTTTTTCCTTAGCTTCTCTTGTACATTTTCACACAAGTTTCTCCATCCGCGTTGTTTGAAGGGTCGTCTTCCATATTTGAGATTTGAACTAAAATTGAATGCCATGAGGTCGAAACGAGATGTGAAGGCCGTTTGAAAATATTGTGGTTTTGAAAACCCGAAATAGCCATAAGAAAAGTGCAAATGATTGAATGAACGTGAAATGACAGTGCGTGTGAGCGAGCGTATGTGAGTGAGCAAACAGACAGAAAAACACTAAAATCACATTGTATATTTGTTGGAAAACGACAAAAAGATATTCATCATTCCTCAGAAACTTGTGATCATTGCGGCAAAAGTGTAATTTATTAGTGTCTTTTCTATTCAAAGATGCGTAGCCAGCGAGAAGAAAAATCACGGTCAGAAAACTGTGCGATGGAGATTTTTTGTGTGCGATTTTTTTAGCGCGCGCGACCCATGATTCGATTGGTTGAGTTTCAACCTTGATACCGTCCGTCTGTACAAGCGTGACAAAAGCTGCGCTCTTTGTTGCTGTTTTTTTGCTTTTTTTCTGAAAGGATACCATTTTTGTATTTCCGTCCCTCAACGTAGAAATTGCGAATTTTTTTGTCTTTTTTGGTCTTTGCGATAAGATTTTTTTGATATTTTTCATCGGATCTGTTGTCACGTCGTGTCGTTTTTTAATCACCGTGAGAATGAGTCTAACGACGGTGAGGCTCGCAATTTGGCCCTCATTTTGTTGAGTTTAAAAATTGGGAGTTTTCAATCGTTCGTTTAAATGAGGTTTTTTCATCCCGAATCCCACTGAATTTGATCACTCATCTCACAAACTGACACACCGGAAAGTGAAAACAATGGTGATCGAAAAAAACATCCTGGTTGTAGTCATGTTCATGCCAAATGGTAACAATGACAAAAAAAGTAACATGACTATGGCAGATGCGCCTCATCACGTGAGCATCCGTTTTCGGTTGAAAACTGAAAACCTGTGGACCCTAATTTGCCACTTCCCCTCGCGCACGAAATTCATTTTAGTCCCACCCCCTCTAGTTTTGCGCTCAATCAACCATATTACTTTTATCCGTTCGCTGCTGTTGTTGTTGTTAAATTGTTGTGGTTTATTACTGGAAATTTTGGCAGTTTCAAAATGATCACGCAGATCACCATATACTTGAATTTAGTAGCGAATTTCAACAATGCATGCGTGTTTCCCGTTGCGAAGATTAATGATACACTAAACTAGGATACCGGTACGCCAAAACCGGCGCGCTTTGATTTCTATTTACGCAGATGAACTTGATGGCTTGGTTTGGAAATTTTGTTTTGCTATTTTACCGTTTTGCAATTTTATTCACCACCCCAAAATTAACATTATCATGGTGTGCTGATGTTTTCGGTGCGGATATGAACGTGATAATTGTGTGAACTTATTTTCGCCATTTTGTATCTGTCTCTCTCCCTAATTTTGAAGCGTGTTTTTATTACTGCGCCAAATATGTCGACTGTTTTAAAATTTATTACATTCAAAATACCTGAGGTCCAATGCAACATCGTTGTTATGCGTGCGCGCTGATCTACGCGTATAATGATGTTTTAAAATTTCGGATTTTTATTTTCTATTTTTTTTTCCGAAGACGTGTTGCCCGCACTGTAATTTTAGGGCAGGACTTTTTTGTATTATTGTTTTATTGCGGTTTTTAATAGGACAGGCCAGATTTTTCGCGCAACTCCAATGTTTATGCTAAAGGTGTCAGTAGGTTACTTTGTTTGTGTTGCTTAACTAGAGCACTCGCCCGACCCGGGCCCGGGCTCGTTAACTTGTGCGTTTACCGTTTTGTTGCCGTTAATTGCCCCCCCCCCCCCCCTCTAACCGGACGTGTGTTTTGTAGTTGATTGAAATTATTTGGAATAGTTTTCGACAAATTTTCAAAGCTGTTTCCCGGGTCAAACTACTATTACTACTATCGGCTGCGGCTATGTTCAGGTTTTTGAAAGAGGTTGTTATAATTATCTTTATAAAGAATGGATGGACGGTGAAGGGTGTTACAGTTTTGACATTTGTTAGATTAAGTTGACCAATCGAGATCTCAGTAATCTGTCTTTTTGGGACAATGGAGTTGTGTTTTACCTGTCTTTCTTGGTTTTTTTACCATTATCATTTGAAAATCAGAAAATTTCCCCGTTTTCGATTTTCTTTATCCACGTTGCGTCACTAATTTCCAGTGACATCTTCATTCGACGCAAAAGAAGACCATTCGCACTCGCAAATAATGACTCGTGTCCAATTTTGTTGTTTTATTGAAATCCCTTTTTGAGTTTTAAAGTTGCACAGGTCAGGTGGGTGCACTGGCTTTATTTTTTTTTAAATTTTAAAATCGTAATCGTCAAAATCGTCCCTCAAAATCGTATTTCTCCCACAATGAGACATTAAGTCGTCTTAAAAAAAGTATGATGGATCGATACAGCTCTGATATCTGTGTGTGGTTGCCAAGAAAAATATTGACGTACGGCCTTCATATAATTCGTAAATTTACTTTTTTATTTATATGCGAAAACTCAACATCCATGTATTGTGTATCATGGAATAAAACTTGGGAGTGTAGTATCTGCATAACATACCGATTTTCAATTCATATGCCCCTACCGAAAAATAAATTTTGTATTGAAAAAGTCCTTCGGAGTAAAAAAGCGCACAGGCGCGCGCGCAATTTCGCGAAGAAACAGCAAAATCGCAAATGAAGAACACAAAATTCCATGTAAAATGTTGCACGATTTATAGTTATTTTAAGTGCGTTTAATATGTAATCTTTCTATCGGTGCTGAACTTATTACATGTTACAATACAATGCATACGATGTGGTTTCTCTTCTCTCATCTTGGGTGTTTTGTCGAGAGGAAAAAACGATTCTTTCATATCACTCCGAAACTTTGTTATGTCGCAGTGTCAGTCATGTTGTGCAATATTTTTACTGTTTCTTTGGTGGACCCGATTTTTTGCTAAGCATTTTGCTTTTTAGCCGTGGCATCCTGAGACAGACGAGTTCGATATATTTGATTTCTTTCCTGAAGGTGTGGTATGTATGGCCAATTTCAGCATTGTACTACATTTTTTGTCAAGCGTGTACTCGTAAAACTTTTTGACCTTTGTAAAATTTGCAAAAAAAATGTCTCAAGCACAAGTTACTAGTTCTTTCAATTCAATATACTGGACGCTGGAGTCTCTTAATGGTGATTCTGAAAGCATTTAGAGATGGTTTGTTTACATACCATTTATTCTTCTTATAGGGTAATCTAAAATACTACGTACGCTACCTTTTCAGGTTTATTTTTCAAAGAAAACTTCATTGAATTTGTCACAAATGATGAGAGTCACTTGCATTTTCATTCATGTTTTCATGAATTTGAGGTATGGTCATTACACTTTTTTTGCGTTTCCTTTTGAAAATCGAAAGTGACCTTTTTCTTCCGTAGAAATTTTTTTGTTTGTTTACCCGACTTTTTTACTCGCTTCAGCTGAAATTTGACGGCTTGTGTTTTTTCGCGCGGCTTTTAGGTCATGATGCTAATCAAATCAATGTTTCAAGTCAAGAAAGACCACCGCTATAATGCATTTCTGGACGGTCACATGCCCATTATTAACATTTTTACCTTACTCTCTCCACCTTTTTATCTTAAAAGAAAGCTTGACCGCCAAATGCTGTCGAAACAGAAATCGTGGTCCGGTTTTGATGATTTTTATGAAAAATTTATCGAAATTTTTTTCGCAGGTGAAGTGAAACACATGGGTATGAATTATTTATGCTCGCAAGCCATATTTTTTGTCGAGAATGTTTTGCCTCTCTTAATGTTCTCATGTCGCCGCAATGGAAAATCCAGTTTTCCACGCGTTTTTCAGTGTGTTTCGCATTTTATTTTACACCGCAGGTTGGTGGTGGTGTTCAAAAGTTCGTGTTTGCATGCGCGCAGTTATTTATTGCCATAACATAACTCTACATATGCGTGAGTGAATGTGTATGTCCATAGTGTACATATATGTGTGGTCCTGTGGTGTTAAATTTTGATATTTTTATGAATCATCATCTTTTTCAATTTTGAAAACGAAAGTTTTCACCTCGCATTGCCGTCCGCTTCAAAACGACAAAGACTTTTGTTTTCCATTTATTTTAGTTTCACGCTGTTTGCACTTTTTCACGGTCGAAACTTTGGCGTGTGTTTGTTTGAACTCTATGCGATGCGTTCAGTCATGTGGTGCAGATGAGCGCAACTTTGCATGTGATAAGCTGATTGGCTGAATTTGAGTTTGACCGCGTGATAAGCTGATTCGCTGAATTTGAGTCTGATAAATTGAGATTCGAATAAACACTGATTTTGAAATTTTGAACATCAAAATTGAAACTATTTTCAGTGTCTTTCCCACTTGGCGTTTCGCACAACCGACAACCCGCATTGCGATCACCCATTAATCAAACCGTTCTCTTATTTTTTTCCTAAAAATTTAACCTGAAAATAAAAAAAACGTTGTTTGACATTGAATTTTTTCCCACTTAGTCATCGAATTTTTGTGATTTCAGGTTTAACTTTTGAGTTTTTTTTGCGACGACGTTTTTTTCCAACGGCAGTATGAACTTTTACGCGTGCGTAGCTAATCGCATTAGGTTGTGCCTTGTGTAATTCGAAGAAAATCAAAAGAGCCATAAACTTTCTTTGCCAGAAACTAGCTACAAAAACGTTACTGTCAGAAGCAAAAATTCTCGCGATTCTTGAATTTTGGCTTCTCTTTCCCAAACAATGCTAATAAGCACGGGAAATTTCTCACCTGTGAAATTCATTTATGTATTTGCACTTCTGCAACATGAAATTTTGTATAATATGGTCATTTTTTAGCATTTTCTATGTTTCCATGCGCGCTTGCAAACAAGAAATCAAGACATCAAGTCGACGTTTTAGCATTCCATGTGGTGCACAGCGCAATGAGGCGTTGCACGCGGGGAAGTTGAGAAGTATGGTGGCATATTTTTACAACTAAATAGCACCAGTTTTCTGGCAAACCCGCCCCGCACGCACGCAACTGCATGACCACAATAAACAATCATTCCAATAATATTTAACAACTCGCCGTAAAGTAGAAACACGAACTATAAAAACGTTGTGCAAGTTATTACCGTTGTTGCTACACATACAAGACGAAGACAACAACAACACCATGGAGGCTGTAAATTGTTGTGGAGACGTTCTCGAAGGACCCAAGTCCACAGTCCCTCGTTGTGAGTAGTGAATTGAAAGACAATAAAAATGGCAAAGAAACATTCAAGTTTTTAGTAGGTTGATTGGTAGAAGAAAGATTGAGTACCGTTCAAAAAAGCCAATCCGGAAGCATTGGTCGCTGTAAACAAATGCCATCAGACGGGTTGGAAAGTGGGACTTTCGCCCATTCGATCCCGTGTATCTCGGCTGACCACATGTTGCACGGACGCTGCTGCGTGCGCGTCTTCTCGCGAGACTTCTTGCATGCACATATTCAATATAGTTTTCAGTTTTTCAAACATTATAATATTTCTCTCTCCTCGGCACACTACTACTGTCTTTTGCAGTTCGCTATATTCGCCATAAGCAGCCGCATTGAAACGGTTAGTGTAACGGCATGTGGCTGCAGGTGGGGCGGCGTGTGTCGTGCGTGCGCGCGCACTTGTTTCGTTTGTCAAAATAAAAATTCATGCAGAATTTTCCTTCGCACACAAAGTAAAATGTTTTGTGCGTGTGCTGTGTATTGAGAAGTCACCAAGCGCGTCTCGAAACGCAGTTGCATAGACATCAGTTACATATACAGACGGCGAGTCGATGTTTCGATATAGTTCGATACTTTTTTTGGCCATTTCTTTGCCGACGACGACCGTTCGTATTTCCATTCTCTTCACTGTGTTCACCTTGAAATTGGACTCTTTTTTGTGCCATTTCCCGTTTTGTCTCTTGATTGTTTCGTTTCCAGCCCCACCTCATATATGTGGAGAACAAATAAACCACCCAAGTCATATGTTACAAGTTGCCATATTTCAGCGGTGTGGGATCAATGGACTGTATTCAATTCATCGGTTGTTTTGTCGCCACGTTAATCTTACTTACTTACGTGCCATTCCCACTCATCTTGCTCCATTTCGTTATTGTTTGACGCGATTACTGTTTCTTCTTGTTGTTCTTTTTGAAAACTGTAACAGCAACTTATGAGTCATGATTTCGTTACTTGGGGTTATTCTGAGTCACATTACAGTGTAGATTCGAATGCCCGTTGTCTTTGATTGGCTGCAACCAATCAGCACACGTCTCTGATTCAAACCTGACCAATCAGCGCATTGTAGTCTTGTTATAAACCAGTATTCAGACGTCGCTAATTTAGTGCGCGCATCTTTGATCGTGAGATTGTTCCTTTTGTCTTCTCACGTCATACATCTTTTTAAATTGGTTGGTTTGGAGATTTTCAAATTATCTTTAATTGTGCTCCACATATCACATGTCTTAGTTTTTGTTTGTCGCCTTAAATACTTGTTGTTTTTACGAACGTTATGCACGCGTGTGCTGTTGTTGTTGGTTTTGATCGAATGGATGGTGACTTGCGTGTTTCTTCTTCTTGTTGTTGTTGTTCATTATCAGAGAAGAAGAACTTTTCCGCATATGTCTCTTCCTCTGTCCTTCTCTCTTGTTTGTCTCATCACTGTTTTCACTGTCGATTTTTTTCGTTTCATTTAATCCGCGCACGTTCGGCGCGTTCCTGACCCTATGACCTCGACTTTCTCTGAAGATTTGAAAAATATCGTGCTTGCATGTGTTTTAAAGTATTCTCCGTTCTACTTCAACCGATTCTTGTGGTTTTTATATTGTTTTTTTTGTTTTGGTTTTTCTGTGAAATTCCGATGTGCGATGACTTTATATACTGGAAGACTAAATTAGTATAATGCGATTGGTTTAGTATGCAGAATTTAGGATGGATGATTTTAAATTTTTCAAACAGTTCATTGTTTCAGTTATGTCATTAGATTGAAAATAGCGATTTCTTTTAATTTGTTCCTCTGATTTATTTAGATTAAAAAAAACACCCAAACACTATCTCAAACTTATTTTGTGCCGCAAGAAATAATCGGCAACACACCCTCGATTATAAGGCGGTCGATTCGACACAACTGCGAATTTTTTACATTTTTTTGTCTTTTCACTGCCTCTAAAATTTGCCAAAATGGATTGGCGGGCAGTGTTACCGCAATTGATCGCGGTTGTGCTCATTAAATTCACAGACGCTCAAAATGGTGAGTTGAAGCTTTGCGTTTTTTGATAGAATTAGCAGATTAGGATATTTTTATGTGAAACAGTTTTCTTTATTTTTCATTTGTTAGACAAAAATTTGGTTTGGTTTTGTAGATCCAGCGTTCTTTGGTTGAAAATTCCACAGAAATTTTCTGTTTGTGATTTGTTATCAGCGGTAAAGTGTGATTGGAATGCAGCTTTTTATGGCTTTTCAGTAATTACAGTGTGAGCAATTCGTGATTTGAAACGGTGCGTGGTCGTCAAAGTACTTTTTTGTTGTTTTCTCTGTGAATCATGTTAACGATCTTGCAAAAAAATCGAAAATAAATTGCTAAAATTATAAAAAAATACCGCCTCGAATGTAAAATGAGATGTCTTCTTCGGCGGTTTATCAAGCGTAACCAGAAATTTTCGATAAAAAAATTGTTCTGTGTGCAAGTGAAAGTTGGTTAGCGTGTTTTCGTGGCTGAGTTTCAGTAAAAGAACAAACGGCCAATTGTGAAACAGCTTTTTTTCAAACTGATTTTCGAATTGGTAACGAGTGGTGATGTTTTGTTATTTCAACATTTCAAACGCATGTATCTCAATTGAGACAAGTACAATTTTCCAGCAAAAACTCGCCGCGAAAACAAAAGCAGCTTTGTTTGTCTCTTTTCTGCATTGCGCGAGTCGATTTTTCTCTGTCGAATGAACTTTTTTCATTGCCAAACGGACGAGCGAAAACAATGAGATTTGAGAAATGAGAAAGTTTTTTTTCGAAAACCCGCAACGTACAGGTTACCGACGCGGTTGGTTTTATTTATTTATTTATTTAAAAACCGAAAATCCGATGGACTGATAGACAAAGCAAACGCCACTCTATTGGTCGCACGACAAACATTATACCTAGTCTTCGCGACTGAGAACTGATTGATTAGGGTTTGACCTTGCGTGTGTGCTGGGCTTCGATTGGATAGAGGAATTGACAGAGACAGACGAATAGTGTGTTTTTGGGGGAATATCGTGATTCGGTTGTTGTTTGCGAGATGTGTCATATCATAAGATGTGTGTCTCGTAACGCCGTCAATATCGGACAGGTCTATTTATTTCTTGATACACTTTTAGTCTTATTGATGTCTTCATTATCATCCAAACACCGGCGACTATGTTACACGGAATATAAGTGTGTGTTGCGGTTATAATGTGTGATCTATGCATTTCAGGGGTTAAAGTTTCTGACTGTTACGGTGTCACACAACGTCACAGGACTCTCGTATAGAAACGATATCACAAATGTCAATAAATGAAAATCAAATAAACAAAAATCAGCAAGATTTATCAGTTCGGAGGGGGCAGATGGGGCCACCACCCTTGCCGACCCCACAGCTGAACTATTGCGCCCTAAAAGTGCAGCCGGTTTGCAATAAATGATAACAAATAACCGTGAATAGTTTTTTGTTCGCTGTTTTTTGCACGAATTTACACGGTAATTTTGAGTACAAATGGCACATTTGCATAATTCGTGTTGGTTTTGATGTTTTATATGGGCACATCATTTTTTATGGGGCCGGATTTTATTGGTTGTGGGGGATGGAAATTTTTTGAACTTTTTTCAGATGAATCTGAAAAAGCTTTTTGTGTCTGTCTGAATTGTTTGACCAAAAAACTGCTCCCGTAAAATGCCCCCCAGAAGTTAGCAAGCGTACAATTTTGCGAAATTCTTTTTTAGAAAGTGCGTGCGCAATTGAATTGTCAAAAACGAAACAAGAGAGATTTTCACGTTACAAAATTTTCAATCGAATGCGTTTGCTAGATTGCGACAACTTTTTTGTGCCGGAAAATAGTTTTCCTTTTGGATTGGATTTTCTCTGTTTCAAGTTTCGAAACGTAATTTGAATTCGTTTTTTGTGAAATATTTTACGTCTTTATGGTAAAAGAAAACATTTGTCGCTTGTCAGAAAAGGCATCGAAATCAAGTTTCTGGGGGTGTTGACTGTAGTAATTCATATCACGGTTGTTTAACTTATGAAATAAGACGTTAAATTAGCGGACGGGCAAATTGAATTTCCAATTGAAATTTGATGAGTGCAATTTGAAGTTTTCTGCTGTGTGAAACGTGAATGTTGGCGTGTGAAAATATTAGTGGGGTATTGCAGAGTGTACCGAAGGGAAGAAAGAGGATGTCAAAGCTGACTAACCCGACCTAGCCTCCCGGAGAAATACAGTGGTCATAAAATTTGAACATTTTGTTGAGTGAACAAAGACTTTTTTGTATTTGTTGGTGTTACTTTGAGTGCACTGTAGTTCCGACTATTTAAGCCCAACACTACTTTGACGACACCTAAAGTCCATCTGGAAAATATATGCAACATGACGTAATGACCAACCAATCAGCGCTGAGAACTGCTCATAACCAAGCAATCAGCTGGTTGCATATATTAGCGAGACAGACGGAAAATATCCAAACGTTCAAACGTCCCCAGGAACCCGTTTTTTTCTTTTTTAGGCGGTAACCCGTGCCAGGACTACACACTGCATGACTGCGACCGACAGGCGATCTGTGAGAGCGGCAGACCGGGATTTTTCGACTGTCGATGCCCCGTCGGGTTCGTCGACATCAGTCCGGACCCGATCAGATTTCCCGGCAGAATATGCCGCAAAGGTGCGTGTTTACCATTTTCAGTTTTGATTATTATTGTTGGTTCTTCGAACGTAGTGAACTTCGAATTCGAACACTGTAATACAGCCCGTAAAAAACTTGCGAATAATGTGAAATTATCAAGTTTTATTTGGTGTGATGCGTTTCTTACGGTTGAAATATACCGGTTAGGTGCTAAATTAGGGCACACACAGAACACAATTAACAAAACGGGCCAAATTTTATTGTCGCAGGCGCTTTTTGTAAATTTACTAACGTCATTTAAAAGAACAGTTTCATTTGTTATCGCCGTTATCGAGTCATCTGTCAGGGTTTATCATAGTAATTTGCGGTTTTTGATGATTTTTTGGTATCTTTTCATTGGGAGTGAGCATGCGATAACAGTTTGTTTTTAATTTTAATGGTGTTAAAAATTCTGCTCAACTGACCTCGCTAATCACAGCTGTGATGGTCATGGTGTTACTGTGTCGCGCGAAAGGAAAGAAATTTTGGTAAATTTTGATAGGTTTTTAATTTTCGTTCGGTTAAATCACAATTGAAAATTATAAACCGCAATAGTTTTATTATTATGTTAGGGTAAAGGGACTCGCTTTTCACAGATCGTAAATATAAAGTCATTGAATAAAACAACGTTATGTTTACTTAAGAGTTTGAAAAAGAAAAAAAATGTCTTACTTTAATCTTTTATCTCAAACACCGACTGATTGCTAATTGTCGTGCAAAAAAAAATTGTGGCGTCTTTTTCATTCGGAAAAAGTGCCCGCACTGTAGGCACAAAAGTTATATTGCTGTTTCCAAAATCCAAACTGCACTTTTCCAAAGGTTAATGACACACCATGTTAAACAACTTATGACGTTTTTTTGAAAAAAAGCTAATTCAGATCACAATTAGATAACAAAAACTCTAAATCTTGCATCTCGCACGGAGATTAACTGCATGATATTTTCTTTTTTTGGATAAAATTATTCGCCTTTGTGCCATACTTATTCAATTTAGATACACGCATCAACAGTCAAGGTCGATAATCAATCTACTGATTTGGTCTTCATTTGTAAAAATATGAAAAATTGTTTTGGACAAACACTCTAGTCTCATGAAAAACAGCGAACAATCTTGTAATGTAAAACAACTCGCAACTAAAAAGCAAGACGGCACCAAATTTCGCAAGAAAAACGCAAACCGGTTGGAAAATTTTTATTGAGAAAAACAGGTCTTTGTCAGCTATGCAGCCGCAATTAGCTTCTTCGGGGCAACCACTTTGTAGAAAAGTTCGAAATTTGTTTTTCGTTGCCATGCGCAGTGAAAAACTGCAGTTACTTTTCGTTTTTCAGATTATGTTTCCCACCTGATGCTGTGCCGAAAGTGGTCTTGTTTGATTAATGCGCAACATTTTAGGGCGATTGGTGATTTTTTATGGACGCAACTTGCGTTTGAGTCACCCAATCAAATCAATTCGGAAAAATTCGTTCAGTTTTCATTCGTTCTCGTGTTACGAAATGAACACAAGTTAAAACTACGACGTTTTCACTTAACGTGTCGACGTTTCACCACTTTCGAAAATGGAGCAATAACAGAACTATCGTTTTATCGCGGTTGTTCGCTGAAAATCACATAAATTTTTTCGCAAAAAACATGTACTACATCCAGAAAGTTGTGTGAGATTTTTTTGCAAAAGCAAAAGACGAGAGGATGGGTTGAATCCTTGGGGGACATTATGGCAATTGGAACACACTAGCCAATGGACCCGAGCTTAATCAATGCCAAGCTTTTTGGGAAGTGGCATTGAATTTAAAAGAAAAAACAGTAACGTTTACAGAATAACCAATCTGACGAAAATTTACCTTGTGCTGCCGTGAAGTCGCCTACATTACAATATTTTTTAATGTATTTAAATAAATAAAAAATTCGAAGTTTATGATTTTGCTATTTTTACCCGTTCACCGTAACCTAAGGCAAGCCTTTTTGTAGGTAAAGTAAAATTGAATAAAAAAATGTAAAAATTAACGTTTTTTCAATTACTCGGTTTAAAATGCTAATGCTTCTTTTACCCGTTTACCGTAACATAAGCGAAGCCTTTTCTGTAAAGTGAAAATTCGAAGTTTATGATTTTGCTATTTTTACCCTTTCACCCTAACCTAAGTCAAGCCTTTTTGTCAGCAAAGTAAAGCTGAATAAAAAGTATAAAAATGTACGTTTTTTCAATTACCCATTTTAAAAAGCTAATGTTTCAATTACCCGTTTATCCTAACATAAGCGAAGCCTTTTTTGTAAAGTGAAAATGCGAAGTTTATGATTTTGCTATTTTTACCCGTTCACCCCAACCTAAGTCAAGCCTTTTTGTAAGTGAAGTAAGATCGAATAAAAAGTATAAAAATTAACGTTTTTTCAATTACCCGTTTTAAAAAGCTAAAGTTTCTTTTACCCGTTTACCCTGACATAAGCGAAGCCTTTTTTGTAAAAACTGCGAAGTTTATGATTTTGCTATTTTTACCCGTTCACCCTAACCTAAGTCAAGCCTTTTTGTAAGTGAAGTAAGATCGATTTTACCCGTTTGCCTGAGCCAAGCCTTTTTTGTAAAGTGAAAATGCTAAGTTTATGATTTTGCTATTTTTACCTGTTCATCCTAACCTAAGTCAAGCCTTTTTGTAAGTGAAGTATGTCCGAATAAAAAGTATAAAAATTAACGTTTTTTTCAATTACCCGTTTTAAAAAGCGAATGCTTCTTTTACCCGCTTACCCTAACGTAAGCCAAGCCTTTTTTGCAAAGTGAAAATACGAAGTTTATAATTTTGCTATTTTTGCTTGTTCACCCTAACCTAAGTCAAGCCGTTTTGTAAGTGAAGTAAAAATAAAAATATAAAAAAACAACTTTTTTCAATTACCCGTTTCAAAAAGCTAATGCTTCTTTTACCCGCTTACCCTAACATGAGCCAAGCCTTTCTTGTAAAGTGAAAATGAATAGCAGAAACAAAAAAGTGACGTTTTTAAGTCTCGTTTTACAGTAATTGTTCCTTGTACCCGTTTACTCTAACATAACCCAAGCCTTTTGCAAGTGGAAATGAATGGTAAATATAGATACCATAGCGACCCAACTAAAAACTATTTTTTTGAAAGACATGAGCAGCAACAATTGCCGTTTGCCCATCGTGCGTTACGTTGAAATTATCGCTCATAACCATTGAGTATCAATTTGAAAAGAGTAGCATCATGATGACTTTCAGCTATGAAGAGCGGCGCTTTATTTAAACAATTTCAAGTGATATCAAAAATAGATAAAGATTGAGATTGAGATGAAGCTTTCTTAAATGGCAAAAATAACAAAAAATGGGCGCCAATTCAAAAGTGTGACGGACAGACAGACAGACAGACAAATTGTAAATTTAGTAGTAACTAGCCAATTGACCCGTGCCTTCGGCACGGTTAAAAAGAAGCTTTCGATTTTAATGTTGGTCATCTTTTACCCGCTTTTTATTCAGTTGAGAATTTTTTATAGTCGTTTTATTGAAGCGCCTGTGCTTTAGTTTGTTTAATTATATCATTCCACAATTTTTACTGAACGTACCAAGCAACCCATATTCGTTGATTTTCATTTCGATCACTTGCGCAGCAGTAAACAATTGCTTAGATAGGCATTTCTTGCATGGTTGAAAGAAGCGTACATGTATTAGCTAAAGCAAACTGTTCAAGCTAAATATTTTTTTAGCTTGCTCGTGAAAATTGTTATTTGTGTTTTTCGTTATTGCCCTATTGAAAAACGGCCCCGATTAAATAGCTACTAATTTTTCTACTGAGTTTTTAAACCCGTTTAAAAATAACCCAAGCAAGGCCTCTTTGATGAAGCAAAAAAATAAATGGAAGACATGAAGTGACATTTTAATTATACCTAATACCCGTTTTCAAAAAAGCAGCGTGGTTATTTTGTTATTCTTGATTTGATAACTGGCTTGCGCTTATTAAAAATAATTAAATATTGACAATGAATGCGAAAACGAAACACTTTTCCGAACACCCGTTGCTTTTACAAAATTCAAACTTTTTTAAATTTTTTGAAACACTCAAAAATGCTTTTGTTTGAAAAAATTAATCTTTACGATTCCCTGTCGATTCGGTGCAAAAGTCGATTTTTAACAAACTGTTACGCAAATTGTTCTCAAAACATTTTTTATTAATTGAACTTGTGCTAAACTTGTATTCAGAGCAAGTCGTTCCTTTTACTTTTTTTCGATTTCACGCAAATTGCAAGAAACTGTTGTTAAAATGCACTAATGCACCATTTTTTCTCAAACAGCTTGGTGTGGTTTGAAAATCTCCCTTTTTAGTCTATTATTTTTTATTTCATTCATTTAATAAGAGACCTGTTTGAAAGGCTTCTAAGCTTTTATAAAACTGGCTCGAATTGATCGGTACTCGTTTGTTAAAAGTCTTGTTTTTTTGAAAAAAAAACATTCACATAAATATCGCTTTTGTAGTGAAAACTTTTTTCAAAGGCCGCTCAATTTCGTTTCTGTTTTTTAAAGTTGGAAAATTGTTTTATTGGAAACCCCTGTTGCCAATCTTGCTACCGATTATAATCAGATGATACGTTTGATGTTTATTTAGTAAGACAATGGCTTATTTGTAGTAAGGAGCCTCAAAAGAGCCAGTTTATTAATCTGCTTTTCATGCACCACTGTTAGTCTGAAAGCCACCCATAGTCAAGCCTTTTTTAAGTATAGTCAAAATTACCGTTTAAACCGTTGTAACCATAACCTAAGCCAAACCTTTTTGTGCAGTGAAATACAATGCGAAGTTTATGATTTTGCTATTTTTACCCGTTCGCCCTAACCTAAGTCAAGCCTTTTTGTAAGTTAAGTAAGATTGAATAAAAAATATAAAAATTAACGTTTTTTTCATTAAAAATACCCGTTTTAAAAAGCTAATGCTTCTTTTACCCGGTTACCCTAACATAAGCCAAACCTTTTTTGCAAAGTGAAAATGAATGATAAATACCATTTCGACCCAATTAAAAAACTAACTTTTTTCAGAGACGGTCGGTTTTGTTACATCTTTCGCAGTCGCTCGTCAAGTTTTGAGCAGCAACAATTGCCAGTTGCCCATCGTGCATTACGTTGAAATTATCGCTCATAACCATGGAGTATCAATTTGAAAATGAAACATGGAGTATCAATTTCAATGAAATTTACTTGTTTTGAATCCAAAGTGCAACTTGCAATGCCGATGTCGATGCGCGTTTTGCAACCCGATGTTTAAAAACAAAAAGTTCAAACTTTTTTCAAAGACGGTTTTGTTACATCTTTCCCAGTCGATCATCAAGTTTTGATCAGCCACGCTTCCATTTGCCTATGCTGCGCTGAACTGTCTCTGTTGACCAAAGAGTATCATGATGACTTTAGCTATATGAAGAGAGACGTTTTGAAAAAACAATCTCAACTGGCATTAATAAAAATAGGTTAAGGAAATTGAGATGAAGTTTTCTTAAATAGCAAAAATGAGCGCCAATTCAAATTTCATGAAAATGACAGGGACAGACAGACAAATTGCATTTTTAGTATAATAGATAGATAGATAGATATGACCAACTGAAAACTGAACCAATGTCTAAAATGTCTAAAAATGTCAAAGATAGTTGAAAAATGAAAAACTCAGAAAACTTTCTTCACATAAAAATAAATCAGCAAATGAAAAGATAAGCCAACTTAAAAAAAACCAACAAAGAACTGTGTGTAGTTTAATCGTGAAAACTTTACAACAAATCTCCAAGTCCAGAAGAGAACTAACTGGTGCTTTCTCGTGCCCAGTTCAACCATGTGTTGACTTCAGAAAAAAGCAAACGAATAATACTGTCTCAGGCCCAGTACAACCATGCAAATCTCACTTTAAATCTACAGTTCCAACCCCGACAAAAAACGTCGAATCCCAAAAAAACAAATCCTCTCGCATTCGCAGAAGAGAACGAGTGCCTGCTCGGGACGGCTCAATGCGACCCAAACGCCGACTGCCGCGACACGGCCGAAGGCTACACGTGCAAGTGCCGGCGCGGCTTCATCGACACGGGCCACACGGAGCCGGGTCGCTCGTGTCGCGTCGGCTCCTCCTGTCGCGATCTGCACTGCGCGCACGAGGCAGAGTGCCGTGACACCGCCTCCGGTCCGGTCTGTCAGTGTCGCGTCGGCTATGCGGACATCTCGGCCGAGTCCGGCCTCCCGCAGGGACATCACTGCGTGCAGTGTGAGCCGGGGGTTTTGTTTTTTTTGGTTTTGGGGGGTTTTCTTGGGATGGTGTTTGGTTTCTTCTCTGCACGATCTGTACGCTTCTCTGGGTTAGCCCTGGCTGAAAACATTGCCTAAAAATTCCAACAACAACAACCGGGTCATACAGGGTTTTTGCTTGCCTCGTTTTTGGTGAATTTTGCGCGGTGAACCAGCGGACTTCCGATTTTGCTCGAGAATCTAGACCCGGTCCTGGACGCATCTGCTGATTATGAGTCTTGTACGCCCAAAACAGCAGTTTTTTAGTCCTGGCGGTCACTTGCGAAACCGTGCTTTTCACCATGAAACCGTTTTTTTCTTGTGAGCCCTGGCACTCGCTCCGGGTTTCTGGACTGCTCGGAATGGTGCGCGAAACGCGCGGGTTTGCTGAAAAACGATTCCACCTTTTTCAGTCGGACGTTTGACACGAAATATCGCTCATCTATAGACAATACATGGCACATTTTTTGCAATTTTCCATTTAATTTCTTCAAAAAAACCACAATTAACATTTCCAGTAGTGGACGAGTGTCGCCAACGAACTCACGACTGCTCGGCGAACGGCCAGTGCATCGACCAGGCCGAGTCGTTCACGTGTCGGTGCCACGACGGCTACAGGGACGAGTCGCCCGACGTTGTCCGGCGGCCCGGTCGTGTCTGCGTGCAGAGTGCGTTTTTGGTGAACTAGAAATTATAGGCGATCAGCTGATTGGTTGGTGATTAATACACGTGATGCGTGCGTTCTGTGTGGGGATTGCTGTGGGCTTGCCATATGCATCGATAGCACTGAAACCGCGCATCACACGTGATCCACCAACCAACCAATCAGCGGATTGTCTGTGATTTAGAGTTCGACCGTGTGGGTTTTAGTTTTTGAATGTTTCTTCGTAGTCCCTAGACGATTTGAAATGTGTATTTTTAAAACCAATACCCCTTTTTACATGAGAGGTATAAGCGGCATTCATGAAGCAGTATTTCGTGACCGCGTAGCTACGCGTTACTAAATACTGCTTCATGAATGCCCCTTTACGTTCGGCATTGTCTGTGATTCGTGCAAACTACACCACTCCGTATCTGACATTAATCAACACCACGAACTCGATGATATACCGATATGGTACGTCTAGTTAAAATCAACAATCTGCTTCACCGACAGAATAAAACCCGTTTTTTTCTCAATTTTCCAGCGTTCGTTCCCGACCCGCCGGAGTGCGACGTGCGCGACCCGCTCAGCTGCGACACGCGCAAATTCGAGGTGTGTCTGTTCGTCGAGGGCACCTACAAATGCCAGTGTCCGCACGGCTATAGTCGACTGCCGGATGGACGCTGCAAAGGTTTGGCTGGTTGTTTGTTTGTTTTTGTTTTTTTTGTTGCATTCATGGTCGAACTATGAATGGCTCTCTTCACATTGGTGATGATTGGACATTGGCACTGATTGGTGATTAGTGCGATAAGCACAGAATCTATTGTTGTTGCAGTGTTTTTAGAGGTTTAGTTTTTGACAAAAAAAAATTTCTCCGAATTCCCATCACGTTCAAAAACCACGATTTCCTCATTCGCCAACAACTCGGCGATCACCACTCTCCATTTCGTGCAGTGATCAACGAATGCGCCGATCACCGTCTACACGACTGCTCGCACAACGCACAGTGCATCGACCATGCGGAGGGTTACACGTGTCAGTGTCAGCCGGGCTTTGTGGATGTGTCGTCGGACCGCACCCGACCGGGACGCACTTGTCGGCAAGGTGAGTGACGGAAAAAGTGGACTGGATTGAGGTTGTGCTGGAGTTGAGTTGTGTGTGTGTTCGGTTTTACTGGTTGTTGGCTTGTGGTTGGTTTTTTGCATAATCGTTGGTCACAGCGCAAAATGCTGGCTTTCACCCTTTTTTACTGAAACTTATTTGGATAATCACCAGCCGCACTCTGCCAACTACAGTAGATTACTTTAAACCTGTCACTTTTTTGGCAGAATACAGAGCCCACGAAACTTCAAAAGAAAAGTTTCACTAGAATCGGGGTTGGTCAGAATCAAATCAAAACCCCCATTTGTGGCCAAGTTTGCTATTTTCAAACCCCATGCCTCGTTCTTTCATTCTTTTACGGGCTGTGTATTTTGCGAAAAACAACCTGTGACAGGTTTAAAGAAACATACCGTTTTTATCGGTTTGCCGATTTTATCAACCGACCATAGACGTTGACGCAATCAAATGATTACTTGCGATTGTTGCATTGACACTCTAAAAGTTTTATTCCTCATGCACTTACAATTGTGCCAAAAGAAACAGACAGTAAAAACCAAAACCCGCCGGTTCACTCGCAGTTGTTGACGAATGTCGTGATCCGATCCGTTTCAACGTCAACTGTCACCACCAGGCGGTTTGTGTCGATGCGGAGGACGGTTATGAGTGTCGTTGTTTGCCCGGTTATGCCGACGTGTCCGAACAGTACAACATGCTGCCGGGCAGGCAATGCGTTGAAGGTAGGCGCAGTTCGTTCGGAAGTTTTGATTGTTTTTTTGTTTTTTGGGTTGTCGGAATTAAAATTTTTAGGTGTATTGCAGTACGGAAGTTTTGATAGTGTTTTTTTTGTTTTTTTTGGGTTGTTGAAATTTTTAAGTGTATTAATAGCATATGGGTTCTGGGGAGATTATGCAACACTGTTTTTTGGGCTGTCTCAAAGGGGTAAGAGTGATGCCACTTTTTGAACTCAAATGGTATAAACCATATTTAATCGGTTTTTTTCTTATTTTTTCAGCCGTCAACGAATGTGCCGATCCGAACTTGAACGAGTGCAGCGTGAACGCGATTTGTGACGACGCAAAAGTGGGATACACTTGCCGGTGAGTCGGGTGACATACGATAGGAAAAGGCCGATTATTTAGTGAAATAAACGAATGCTGGAAAATTTATCAACTGATTCTGGTAATGAGCCAACTAAATTGGAACAAATCAACCAAATTGTATAATGGTTCTCTGCATTTCGGCCTTGGCAGCATCATATGCAGAACAGGGGTGGCCTCATCAGTGATGTGCCCCTCCTGAACCTCACAAAACAATCACAAACCACATGAAAGGCGCTTCGAATTAGTATAGTTTCAGAAATGATGTTTTGTGGTGTGACAGAGAGAATGAATGTAACTCGAATGTTTCCTCTCAGCTGCCGTGACGGTTACATCGACGCCTCACCGAACATCGCCACGTATCCGGGTCGTGCGTGCCACAAACCGACCGATCCGACGCTCAATGATGGCTCACAGTTTTCCGTACGTTTCTCGTTCTTATTTGACATGTCACGATGGATTTCGAATTCTGTTGCGTCGCGTTGATTGGTTGTGGAGAGGGCGTAATGCCAATATGCCAAGAAACAAGAATGCAAGCAGGAAAAAATTGGTTTTGTCTGTGTTGATGCTATTAATGGTCGATCAGTCCTGACCTGAGCTAAAACTAGACTGATCTTGAATCTTGAAAAAAGTAAAAAAGAAAAAAAAACGGTTTCTTCAAAGTTTATAAAAAAACAACGATTCACTCACACAGATCGAGACGTGCGACCCGCACAATCGCCGCTCGTGTGGCTCGAACGAGGAGTGCACGGACCCGAACAACAGCGGCGCGTACACGTGCCAGTGTATTCACGGGACGACGCGGTTTGAGGGCGCTTGTGTTGGTACGGCAACGGGATTGGTGTTTTTGGAATAAATTTTGAAATTTACAGAAAATGTGGGGTGTTTTGTTTCGACGTGACTACAATAGAAGTGGGTGTGGTAGTGGTAATTCATTTGGGTTTGTTCGAGTATAATGAAGGAAATCGACAGTTTGTTCGAATTTCTATACATTGAATACAGCTCCAGAGAGAGTGCGAATTTGTGCTTTCTTTTGCGCATCAAGTCTTACAGTTTTCGTTTCCGATCACTCCAACCTGGCTGGTCATTCTCTGTCTGACGTTCTATTTTGAATCGATTCACAAGGAAAGTGAGAAGCGCAGTTTCACACCATCAAACAAGCAGCCAAAAAAATGCATTCCATTTTACAGTATTCAACAAAAAAGTCCATTCCAATTTACAGTATTCACCGCGTGCACCTCCCGCAACGACTGCGACCCGAGCGCCGTCTGCACGAACGTTTTCGACTCGTTCGAGTGTCAGTGTCGACCCGGCTACCTGGACATGTCGCCCGATCCGTTGCGCAGGCCCGGCCGGGTGTGCAAAGAACGTTAGTTGGTGGTTTTTTGGTTTTTTGTGGAATGTAGGATCATTAGAATGAAAGTTCCAGATTGTTGGTGCTGAAATAAGGAAGTGTCCCAGGATACCAGTAGCAGTACCAATTTCCAAGTGCCCAGTCAGTCAGTCAGTCAGTCAGTCAGTTTTATTCTGCAGTGCACGTCATAATACCAACAGTGTAAGACACCATGCACCCATATTCGGGGACATAAAATGTTGCCGAGAAGTGCGAAATCATTGTCTTTCAGCGGTGTGCCGATGGTGAGAGCAGCGAATTTTTAAAGTTTGGTAAAAGCCAAAACTGTTGTTGTCAGTAAATGCGAGATTCAATGCAAACGGCCGTCCCATACAAACGCATCTGATTCTGGTCTAGACGAATATGAACGATCGGTGAAAAAAAATTTGAAAAAAGAATTTCACTGAAATCACAATTCCAAACTAGCATTCGATATTCCGATTCCGCGAATTCGCAATCCGTTTCCAGTCACAAACGAATGCGCCGACCGTGCGACGAACGACTGCGCCCCGGAGGCGATGTGCATCGACGCGCGCGACGGCTACGCCTGTATGTGCCCGCCGGATTTTGCCGACGTCTCCAGCACACACGATCTGAAGCCGGGCAGACGATGCGTCAATGGTCGGTGGGAGGGAGTGGTGTTCCTTTTGACTTTTTGATCCTGTGGTTGTCATAATAATACACTGGGTTTTCTTTTTGCACTTTTTGATCCTGTGGTTGTGATCATTTGAGGACGGACGCATCACTCCCTCGATGGAGTGGTGTGTACACCTTTTGTGCCTGATGTGTCAGTCCGTCGGGTGTGCAGATTGGTGCTTTCTGTAGGTCGCTGCGATTGGTTGCACCAGTTATGGTGATTTTTTTGGTCAGATCAAATGGTTTTGTGGAATAAAGATCGATATCTGAAACGGTTGTCTAATTTTCTTGCATCATTTAACAGATTCTCAAATCAAGTCAAATATAATGTCATGCGTTTTCGATTCATCGGCCTTCAAATTTGGTCAAACAGAAAACGTCACACAGTTCCGACGTTTTGTCCCTTGAATTTGCTAGGTGTTCAAAATCAACTCGTGCATTTTCAAAATCTCCCGCCATTGTTGTAATCATTCGCAATCGTTTTCCAGCGAGCAACGAGTGCTCGGATCGTAGTCTGCATTCGTGCGATGAGAACGCGGATTGTGTCGACACGATCACCGGCTATGAGTGCGTCTGCATTCCCGGCTACTATGACGTGTCTTCGAGCGCGAACCTGCCGCTCGGGCGGGTCTGCTCCGTTCGTAAGTGACCAGTCGTTTTTGAAGAGCCTTTTGGGGGGAAACAGCTCATTTGGTCGCTGGTCAAAGTGGCACATTGATAGAATATGCCAGCATTCGATGCTAAAGTTTTGTTTTTGTTTTGTCGGAACTTAAGACGACGTTTTTGCCAGGGCTAACCGAGAGAAACGTACTGAACGCCATTGAGTAGGGCGCCCATCGCGTTTTTTTCTGTCATTAAGTGCCCATACACCCCTCGGCGGGGCTCGATCCCCGAACGCACAGACAACAGTCTAACGCCCTACCACCAGGCCACGAGAGTAACTTAAGTAGTTTCAAGTCATAAGTCCATATCTTTTTTGCATTTACATGCGCGCTCGCGTTGTCGTTTACAACGCAACCGCCAAAAACAATCTGGTAGTGACTTCGAGTTCGAGTGTTCCAAAGTTGAAAAGAAGCGTGAAAACCAACCCGTTGGAGGAAGACACGCGAGAAATCACCGCAGGCGTTGTGTTCTCACTGAAGACTGTTTGCCATTGTCCGATTTCTCCGAACGTTCCAGACACGACCTGTCCGAAGCAAGCAACCGACCTACGCATTTCGCAATGATTTTCTCGTTTTCTTATCCCCAATTCTCCAGACACGACGTGTCCGAAGCAAGCGACCGACCTGATGTTCCTCGTCGATGGCAGCGGCTCGATCGGCACGTTCACGTTCCGCAACGAGGTGCTCCGGTTCGTGCGCGAGTTCGTCGATCTGTTCGACATCGGCCCGGACAACACGCGCGTCGGCGTCATTCAGTACAGCGAGCAGATTCGGCACGAGTTCGATCTTGGCAGCTATCAGGATAAGATCGGCGTGCTGCAGGTCGGGTTTGGATGGGTGGTTTTTTGGGGAGGTTTGGGGATTGGTTGGGTGAAGTGGAATTGGGTGTGCTGCTGATTGGTTGCCACGGAGCCGTGCCGAAATCGGCGACGAATGTATGCCACCCCTCTTGCGAGCTCGAAACACCAACAGCTGATTGTTTGGGTGGCTTTTAAAATGTGATGATTAGACGTAAACCCAAAAATTACAACGTTTCTATGTTTTTTGATCGATCAACTTCGATTTTAATCGCACTGAATTGGTAGTGTACTCGCAACAACAACATAATCATTCAATCAGTGCATCCCAAAAAAATCAAAACCAACAACACTTTCAATTTCTAAAAACAAAATCTCCAGGGCATTTCCGACATCAAGTACATGACGGGCCTGACGAACACCGGCCTCGCGATTCGTCACATGGTGCAGGAGGGCTTCTCGGCGCGTCGTGGCGCCCGACTCAGCTCG
Organism: Theristus sp. LFF4_11; assembly: GCA_030248135.1. NCBI lineage: Eukaryota > Metazoa > Nematoda > Chromadorea > Monhysterida > Xyalidae > Theristus > Theristus sp. LFF4_11. Next base: position 81,139 of record JASANC010003281.1, on the reverse strand, counting down.
AACAACGTCGCGAAGATCGCGATCGTCATCACCGATGGGCGGTCGCAGGACGCCGTCGCAGAGCCGGCCAAGGAGGCACGCGACGCCGGAATTCAAATATTCGTGATCGGCGTCACCGACCACGTGAAGGACTCGGAGCTGGAGGAGATTGCGGGCGATCGCAAGAGGTGATTCATTGATTGATTGATTGATTGATTGGTTGATTGGTTGATTGAGTGATTGATTGATTGGTTGATTGATTGGTTGATTGGTTGATTGATTGATTGATTGATTGATTGGTTGATTGATTGATTGATTGATTGATTGGTTGGTGGATTGATTGATTGATTGGTTGATTGATTGATTGGTTAATTGGTTGATTGATTGATTGATTGATTGATTGATTGATTAATTGATTGATTAATTGATTGATTGATTGATTTTATTCGACACATTGCAAGTGTCAGGCATATTATTAAGTACGAAACCTATTAAGTACAAAAAAATTACGTTTTTGGACGTGTGGTGGCTGCACTGATGAGATTAACCCACACGTCGTGCGTTTGCAGCTTTAAAAATCGAAACGCACTGTTGTCTGTCATTTGTTTTTATTGGTTTGGATATGCACAAGGAAAACCAGTTTCCAAACCAGCAAAGCTGGGCACACAACCATTAAAAAACAAAAAACCCCAAAAAACCATACAATAAAGCGCCAAGGTGAATGTTGATTTTGATTTTTTTTCTGACAACCTGTCTGGAAACAGAAACAGCCAGAAATTATTTGGGCAATCCTTTGGTTGATCAGTGTTACTTTGTGCATTTTTGTTTGCCGCGCTCCACCGAAACTGCCAGAAAAACAGAGTGAAAGTTCAAGCCCGAATTTCGATGAGGCGGTCACTAGAGGGTCTATCGTAACTTTGCGGCTGCATTCAACTAAAATTTTCAGCCAACCACTGGAACTTTCACGTTCCAACATTGACACTCAGCTGCTCCAGCATGTTGCATCCAATCAGTGTCCTAAGTTTAAAATTTTTCAAAAGTTCCACCAAATTCTCAAACTCAAAACTCAAATACATTTTTTGTCCGTTCCAGATACTTCCACGTGAACGACTTCACCGACCTGGACACCCGACTACGGTCTCTCGTCCAAAAAGCGGTCTGCCCGTCCGGTCCCGGTCCGACGCAGCCGCCCGGCCACTGTGACCCGCTGACGCAGACCGGCTGCGACCGTCGATTGAACGAGATTTGCGTGGAGCGGTCGCGTCAGTTCACGTGCGAGTGTCCGCAGGGCTTCCAGCGGAATCCGCTCACGAGCTCCTGCGGCGGCGAACAGTGCAATCCGAACGTGCCGTCGTTGTGTCGATGGCCTGCCACTTGCAAGCAGACGCCATTCGGCACTTTTCTGTGCTCGTGTCCGCAGCCGTACCGCTGGCATCCGCAGACCGGACTGTGCGGTCGGTGGAATTTTTTTGTTTTTTTTTCTCGTTTGAGTGCTTTTACATTTACAGTTGAACCTCTGAGTTATGGGGAGTCGGCGGCGGCGTTGGTGATTGCGTGATGTATGCATTCTGTGCAGCGTTGCTTTGGATGCGGAGTTTGGTTTGCATAGAAAGCATGCATGCACGTGACCACCAACCAATCGGCTGATTTCTTATAATTTAGAGTTCGACGGTACATGTAGAATTAAAAGTATCATTGAGATTTAGTAGAAGAAAGATTCTGCTTTGAATTCTGAGTTAGCTGATTGACTTTAATTCAGCGAGCGCGACAGAGCCCAATGCAGCTTCTCAATGTTTTATGAATTTCACGAAAGAATTGCATTTTTGTCACCCAATAACACAAATGACTAGTTTCTAGTTACACCCCATCTCACCGCGGAAAAAAAACTCGTTGTATTTTCAGTCGATCGTTCAGAAATCTATTCTGATCGAAAACCGATCATTCAGTTAATAAGGGATGCACCAGCAATCACGGGTAAAACACGGTCAATAATTCTTGTGCAAGTTTTGTGGTGTCCGTTTCCCCCCAAGTCGTGTGTCATTTGCTTTCTCCCATCATTATTGAATGCAACATACTGTTGGACATTTCACGTTTGTGTTGTGACATTGGTTCGAAAATGGCTGTTCGGTTGTCCATTGGTAATTGGAATCTGCAAGACAGGAATGAGGTCATTATTTCCGGTCTGACAGCTTTTCACGGACTGAGTTTACTGAGTTACGGCATGACATCTGTATCATCAGTGCAAGCGCCTGCAGCCCATTTGTTATTTTTTTATTTCACTTTAATTTTCCTCATGTGCAAATGCGACCACTTTTGCCAGTTCACGTTTGTGTCCAACCTATTGTGCTATTCTGCAAAATATTGCACGCGGTGGAGCAAATTTCCATTTCAAATTGTTTGAATCCATGATGTTCGGTTCGGTTTCATACGCTGTGCCGGAACAATGTGGGCATATGAGGAATACAGGACAATCGGGTATGTGGGCGTGTGGTTTCGCATTCGTTGCGGATGCGGCGATGCGCTGATTGGTTTTTGCCTGTATGATGTAACCAGTGAGCTAGATTCAATGTTCTTCTGTTCGATTGTACGCCTGTTCGTTCGTTTGTGTCCGTTGATGCATCTTTTGATCCATCGGAGTTTTGTTGAACTTTCAATCTTTCAAACATTATTGATTACGGCATGTCCGAATGAACATGCCATTTACCTCGGGATAAAGAGCGCACGAAAATTGAATTTTTTTTGAGTGAAGAACGAATGGTATCCCTGGTTTATAGTTTATTTCGCAATCCGATGTCTTCTTGCTACCACCAGCGCGGTACCATTCTTTGAATAGTTCGGAAACAAAAAAATCGATCTGACATGTTCATTCGAACACACCGCAGAAAATAATACAACTGAAAAAAAAACAGTCCCAAAAAACCAGTTTTTTACCCAAAAAACCGCAGGCGACAGCGGCGCCGCCGCCGACCAGCGCATCTGTCGGCCGCACGACAACGCCGGCTGTCGTGCGAACGAACACTGCGAGCGCGACGTCGAGGGCCGCTACAGCTGCGTCTGCAACATCGGCTTCATCCTGCATCCGGTCGCGAGCAAGTGCGTGCAGCCGGACTGGTGCGATCCGTCGCGGGGCGACGACGATTGCGATCGAAATAAAAGAGAGAAATGCCTGCCGTCGTCGTTCGGGTACCACAAGTGCCAGTGCGCGCCCACCTGGTTCCGCCATCCGGTCACCGCCGTTTGCTGTGAGTGGTGGCTTTTTGTTGGTTTTGTTTTTTTTGGTTTTTATTCTGGAACCGAATGGCATAAGCTTTGTTAACTGTGGTGATGCTCTTGTCGGCCTGTTATTTATTTCCGTTGTTGTGTTTCATTTTGTGTCGACTAGGATCGTATGGTTGCTCCTTGTCGCGCAATGAAACGCGTAACGTTCGATGTTGCGCACGCCTGCTGAGGCCTGCACAGCAGTGGAATTTCTGCAATTTCTTCAAACTTCATTACGTATTTGAGATAAATTGTATTAAAGTAAAAAGTTTCGTGCCCTTTTTAGTGGTTAACGAGTGCCAGACACGCCAGCACGACTGCGATCCGCACGCGCACTGCACGGACACGGACGACGGATACCTGTGCAGTTGCGGACAGAACTACCTGGACATCAGCCCCGACCCGATCAACAAGCCGGGTCGTGTCTGCTCCGACTTCAGTGGGTTTTGTGGTGTTATTTGCATATTGTACATACCAGATTAAAAGACGGTACATGCGGTCGCACACTGCTAGTCGAGCGGATGCTGATTTCGAACTATATTCGTCTGAGGCTTCTCTTGTTCCGTCGTTGTTATGTTTCATTCGGCAAACGCTTTGGTGTCCGGCAAGTTGCTAAAACAAAACAAGTGTCCAGGACAGCAAATAACAATGTAGCACGATTTGAGTTCGGAATATAATCAACACTGTGTCCAATTATTTTCTTCCAGAGAAGGACGAATGCTTACTGGGCCTGCACAACTGCAGTCGGAATGCGCTCTGTACGGACACGGACGACGGATTCATCTGTAATTGCAGGCAGGGCTACATCGATGCGTCGCCGAACCCGCGACAGTTTCCCGGTCTCGTAAGTTTGCAAGTTGTATTTTTGAATTTTGAGATTAGGTTCAACTGATTAATGTTGGACAGTTGCAATGAGTTTAATGTGTTTTTCATGGAGCTCTAGCTCCGATTTCTCGTACCGATGTGCATGCACCCGGTCAACATCTTGTATCAGATGTTTTCAAATATCACATTCCAGCAAAATCAACAAATTTCCATGAATGCTTCCATGAAAGGTCTGCAAGGAGCTCGTGAACGAATGCGCGAATCCGAGTCTGAACAACTGCGATCGTAACGCAATCTGCGAGGACACGACCGAAAGCTACACGTGCTTCTGTGACGCCGGATACATTGATCTTGATCCGTTGCGCAACCCGGGCAGACGATGTGAAAAGAGTTCGTTGAAACGCACGATTAACGCTTTCAGTTGCCAACGTTGCAAACTGATTTCTTTGAAAACGCTTCATGCTTTAGGAATGAATTGAAACAGGTTTAAAGATCACCCGCTATGGTACTTCCTTACTTTCCAAACGGTGAATAACAAAAACGACCATCTTTTCAAATTACAATTAACCGCCTGGAATATCTTTCTTTGACACAAGCAGTACGTTTCTCTGTGCCTGAGCCGAAAACGAAACCGCTATCATTTTTCTCGAATTAATGCTTCATTATCCGGATGTAAGTGTGCGGATACAGCTTGTTTAAAAAACCCGCAAACCGCTGCTTTTCTGGTCAAACGCCAAACCGCCTAAATAACGGGAAATACCGCTTTCCGCCAACACCGGACCAGCGAACAGCGCAGAATCTCTCACGCCGGGGCTGTCGATTTTCAGAATTCGAACCATGCAAGCCCGGCAACCACGACTGCGACCCGTCGGCGAGATGCATCGCACACGGCGACAGCTCGTACACGTGCGCCTGTACGGAGAAACATCGCGATCGCTCGCCGGACCCGCTGACCCGTCCGGGTCGGGTCTGCATTCCGATCATCTACGAATGCGACAATCCGGCGTCGAACACCTGCGATCGGCCGGAGCGGGCGACCTGCACCGATACGGATGATTCGTACTATTGCAGTTGTAATCCCGGCTATGTGGACATATCGCCGGATCCGGCGCGACAGCCGGGCAGACAGTGCAAGAAGCGTGAGTGGGATTTGCTTGGTTGGTTGTGGTGTGGATGCGGTACTTGTAATTCTTGGGATAGGAGCGTTTCGCTGAATTGGTGATACGATTTCCTGCAACTGTGGTATGGTAGACGCGAAGTATCTGTGACGCGCGTGTACTAGAGATACCGAGTTCAGCATCCATCCAAATTGCTCAACGAGATGTCTTTATAGTTTCAATAGTTTAATAGTCAATAGTTCAAATAGTCGTAATAGTTTGCTGTGTTTCCAGCCATAAAAATACATGAACCTGTTTAAGTGAACATCAATGAAAATTAACAATCGCTGTTAAGCGCAGTCATGAAACAGTGCTTCATGACGCGTAGCTGTCCATAGCTACGCGGTCACTAAACACGGTTTCATGAATGCACCTTTAGTGATCGATGAATGCGCGCTCGGCACGCACGACTGCGCGCTGGAGGGCGGCGTCTGCGAGGACACAGCGCAAGCGTTCACGTGTCGCTGCGACGCGAACTACCTGGACGTGTCGTTTGACGCCGTCAATCGACCGGGACGACAGTGCAAGAAACGTTCGTTGAGAGGATTTGATGTGATCTGTTATTTTGGTGCCGAGACGCCGAGACTCGATGCGCGCATTGCTGGGTGAACAGTTTTATGACGCCGGAATTCAAAATGTGGCAAAGTGACCGGAGTCGCCTGAATTGGGCCGGTGTCACTCTTAGGCGATTTTTAATTGCCGCGTAAAGAGTGAAACAAGTTTCCTTTCAATGTCTGCACATACTCATCGAGTCGCAGATTCTAAATAAATTGATAATAGTCAACACTGTAACTAACGTAACACACGGAGAGTCCCTTGAGCAAGCCAGAAAAAACCATTTTCTCCTAACCATCCAGTGCACGACGAATGCCGTACCGGGCAGAATGAGTGCGACCACCGTGCTGACTGCATCGACACGGAGGACTCGTACATTTGTCGGTGTCGATCCGGCTATGAGGACATGTCGCCCGATCCGGTGTCGCGGCCCGGGCGTCGTTGCGTGCAACGTTGGTTGTTTTTTGGGGTTTTTTTGTTTTTGTGAATTCAATGGTCTACAGTTGATCGGGAAAATATATGCAACATGACGTAATGACCAACCAATCGGCGCTGAGTATTGCTTATGACCAACCAATGAGCGCTGAGAATTGCTATGACCAACCAATCAGCTAGTTGCATATATTATTAGCATAATATATTTGCATATATTACCAACTGTGTTGTCGCATTTAGTGAGCTGTCTTGGTTTCACGTAAAGTTTGTATAATTCATTCTGGTTTTTGGTGCACGCACCGTGTTGTGGGTGTGTGTGCTACCGGTAATTCGCATGGTTAAAAATGCATCCAAGCGGCTATACTTGTGGAAAAAACATTTGGCCTATGTGACATTCTAATCTTTTTTTCAGTCATTAACGAATGCCTGTTGATCGGTCAAAACGACTGTTCACCGCACGCCAAATGCATCGACACAATCGAATCGTTCCGTTGCCAATGCACCGACGAGTACAACGATGCATCGCCAGATCCGGGCCGTCCGGGACGCATTTGTACACCGAAATGTATGTGCTTTAGTACTTTTTCCTTTGGCTCGGGCCATTAAACCGTTGGTTTGAATTCGGTGCGTTGATAATGTGGTTGACTGAATTAATTTATGTAGTTGTGCGTTGTTGAAAAACATAATTAAGCGGCCTTCATGAAGCAGTGTTTAGCGACGCATAGCTGTGTTAAAACATGGCTACATAGTCATGAAATAGTGCTTCATGAATGCCACTTCAGTTGTCAACTTGTCATACTCTTGGGAGCTTGCAATTCTATATCTTGAGATACTGAATGTTTTTCATCTCATTCCAAAATTTCCAGTGGTCGACGAATGCCGTCTCGCCCAACACAACTGCGCCCAATCAGCGACCTGTATCGACCGCGTCGACGGCTACACGTGCCGCTGCAACGACGGCTACATTGATCGCTCCCAGAATCGCATCACGCATCCCGGACGTCGCTGCGAGCTGAAACCGACGCCGCCACCGCCCGAGTGCCATCTGGAACGCGCCGATTCTTGTCGAGCGGACTTGAACGAAGTTTGCAGACTGGTGAATGGTGAACCGAAGTGCGACTGTCCCGAGAATTACAGTCGTAATCGGCGTACGAGAGCGTGCACAGGTGGGGAAAGCGGTTTTTTTCACGAATTGATTGATTGATTGTTGATTGATTTTATTCGACACATTGTAAGTGTCAGGCATATATGCACAAGGAAAACCAGTTTCCAATCTAACCAAATAAAAAACCAACAAACAAGTGGCGTTTCGACCTGAGCACAAGACGCCGAGCAAAGGTGGTCTCTTCAGTTGTGCCCATTGCCCAAAAAACCAATCCAAACCAGCAAAGCTGGCCACACAGCCATTAACGGAAGGAGAACATTGTCATTCAGAAATATGTGGGGAAGATACTTTAATCGTGAAGTGTATTATACAAAACGGCATTCACGAAGTAGTATTTAGTGAAGCGTAGCCGAGTAAAAACATAGCTACGCGGTCATTAGTTACTGGTTCATGAATGTCCGTTTAGAATAGGTCAACAGACAATTGTAAGTGGCTGATTGACTGCCTCAGAACGGTTTGCATTATGCACTGATTGGTTGCCCACCTCCCAGCACAAGATCCTTATTCCATACGTCGTTCGAGACTTCTTCGGTAAACTCCGTAACGAGGTAACAGGGTATTTTTCAAATGATGTTCAAACTCAAATGAAATTTCAATATTTTCCAGTGATTAACGAGTGCCTCTATCAACACTTGATCGACTGTGCTGCCGCGGCGGAGTGCGTCGACGAAGAGGACGGCTACACGTGCAGATGCCTCGAGCAGTTCAGAGACAACAACCCGAGCAATCCCGGCCGAGACTGTGAACATAGTAAGTGGTACGATGAGTCAAGCAAGGGACTAGAGGTTCATGATGATTGAACCTCAAATCGGATGTCCAGTCTGACGAACAGTGGCACAAGATGGTGAACCGGATATTGGGGCTGTGGTCTATTTAGGGCATGGTCCTCTTCCTCCACCTTCACAGCTTTTCCGCCTTTGCGGATCTAGTGCTTGGCTGCTTATTTATATTCAGGGTTATCAGAAAAAAACGTCAATTTTTAAAACGCTTCGATCTCGTGACTGCATTAATGTCCGAAGTTTTTCCTTCCTTTTTTACTGACGTGTTTTCTGATCGCCCCGTAGTTCGCAGGTGAAAACACCATTCAGTTTTTTGTCCGTACGCACAGACGTCGTTCTAAATCACGTGCGCCAACTAATCGTGTCCGTAATGCATTAAGATAGCACACGCGACACACGATCTCTAAATCGTGTGGCCATTTTTTAAAGTGTCGTGTCCGTGCGTACGCACAAAAACATATTGCTAAGTCCTCCTATAAACCCCCTTAACTCATTTCAGTCGTGCCGGAATGCTCGTTCGACCACCTGAACGACTGTCACCAGTACGCCGACTGCATCGAGCTCGACCAAGGCTACCGCTGTCAGTGTCAGAGCGGCTTCACCGACATCTCTCCAGACTCGTCGCGACCGGGCCGCATCTGTCAGCGGATCATCAACGAGTGTCTCGATCCGAACCAGAACACTTGCGACCCGGACGGCGCAGAATGTATCGATGAACTGCACGGGTATAAGTGTCGCTGCAGGGACGGTTACTACGACACGTCCGTGACGCCCGGCTCGCAGGGGCGCTCGTGTAAACGAAGTGAGTTTTTTGAGATTCGTGCGATTGGTGTTCGTTTTTCGGAGTAAAAGCGTGTAAAAACCGTTGCTTCTGAAACGATATCGTCTAGTATTATCTTTTATTTTGGTCCCGGGAGTCAATGCGTTTGCACACGGGGATAGGAAACTGTTGCACGGAATTCAAAATTAGGTTACGGTAGACACCTCGCCGTGTGCTGACCTTTTGCGGATTTGGTTCGGTTTTGGGGTTTTTCCTTGGGGCGTGATACTTTTGTGCCGCCGGTTTTTTCTGAAACGATAATATGTATGATTAATGCTAACGGAAGTTCTTTCGATCTCGCGCAATAATCAGTTTGCCTGGATTGTTTCATGATTACGCGCAAACTTTCAGTTATAAACGAATGTCTGGATCGAACGGCGAACGATTGCCATCACACGGCGACGTGCACGGACACTCTGGATTCCTATCGCTGCGACTGTCCGTCCAACTCGCGCGACATCTCGCCAAACCCCGCGTTCCCCGGGCGTGTTTGTCTCGTCTGTACGTTTGCAGGGGGCCCGTTATTGTTTGAGAGCTGCTTCTCGATTCTCATTTATTTCCAACTCAACGCCTAAACTCATTTACGCAGTGACAATAGTTCTTGTGTGCAATTAGCTCAGTGGAGGCATATGAATAAGCAGCTGATAAAAAATACGTCAACTGATAGGAAAAATTCATGTTTAAAATTTTTATGGTTTTCTATCAATCCAGTCCACCACTTTTACTTCTGTTTCAAGTCGTTGACGAGTGTCGCGAGGGCAAACACGACTGCGACACTAGCGCCATCTGTCGAGACACGGAGGAATCTTTCACTTGTGCTTGTCCTTCCGGATACCTTGACCGGTCACCCACTCAGAACCGGCCTGGTCGTGTGTGCAAGCAATGTGTGTTGCTTTTTTCTATTTTTTTGCAATGTGAATAATTAAAAGCTTATAATCAAACATTTGTTTCGTTTCAGACGAAATTTTTGAGTTGATTTTTTCATGTCCCATGGGTTTTATGGTCCGCCTCAGTTATCCATACTAACGCAGCGTTGTTCGGCTCAGGCTTTTAATTTTTCGTTCATTTGGGCGGTGTGCACGTTTTAAAACGAAACTTCGCAGTTTTTTTTCCAAAGCTTCCGCGCAGTAAACAAACACAGCCAGGGAGCCATCTAACAGCGAATCCGGGGTGATGCTAAATTAAACACTCGCGTCAGCGGCTGGAATTTTTCATAACTTAGCAAAGCTTTCATGAACGCACCGTTTTGCTCTCTCCAGTAATCGACGAGTGCTCGCAAGGCTCGCACAGTTGCGCACCGCAAGCCGAGTGCCGTGACCTGGAGGATGGATACACCTGCGAATGCCGCGACGGATATGTGGATCGATCGCCTGATCTGCAGCAACCCGGTCGCGTCTGTAGTCCGCCAGGTACAGGGTTGCTTGGTGAGACATGTCAGGTGAAGAGTTCGGAAGCGACACTTGAGCGACCCTTGCGTCTTTAGGCGCATTCATGAAGCAGTATTTAGTGACGCGTAGCTGTGTTAAAACATAGCTGCTTCATAAATGACCTTATATATTTTTGCGTCCTCCGAGCGATCATTTACAGTAGAACTCTAAATTATAGGGCATCAACTGATTGGTTGCGATTACGGTATGCATGCGTGCTTTATAGGGCATCACCTGATTGGTTGCGATTACGGTATGCATGCGTGCTTACTGTGCAGGCATTGCTGCGGGGGCGGAGTTTGGTTTGCACAGAAAGCATACTTATACCGTAATCCCAACCAATAAGCTGCCTCCCTATAATTTAGAGTTCGACTGTAAACAGACGGAGATCACGCAGCGTCTTTTAAGATCGGCTTTTCGACTGGTGCTAATTTCGTCAAAATTTGAGAACTTATTCAAACACCGTGCCCAGAGGTGTGCAGGCCGGGTCGGTCGACTCAAACGCGAGTCTTTAGCAAAAGCAACAACTTTCCCCGGTGTCCGTGTCGCACTGACGAGCGCAGGGGACACCGCGGTATGCGTCCACCTGGCGGAAAACCGCAAACGGCGAACTTCATGTTTTATATAAATCGCAACAATTGCAGATGTCTGTCCGCCGAATCACCAGTGCAGCTCGGCAGCAGTGTGCGAGCCGAAAGGCGGCGGCGACTACGATTGTATCTGCATTCAAGGATACGTCGATAAGTCGCCGCCTGGCGAACGGGGTCGACTGTGCGTGCGAGGTTGGTGGAAATTGCTGAATATTTCCTTCTGGACTTTGCTTATCTTCGTGGATTTGAATTGTTTTTCTCCGCTCTGATTAACATCTTGTCAGTCCGTCGCGCAGCTATTCTTACTTCGTTTTGCATTTCTTCGTTTTTGCCTGCATTAGCAAAAGTGCTTGCTGCAAAGTTGCATGGGTTTATTTACTTTGAGGTCTTAGTTTTTGACGCATGTATATGGACGAAACTTCTGTTTAATTATGAATGTGTTCATTGTTTTGGTATTTTCAGATTCAGCCAAAAAACTCATAGAATCAAGCATGTGTGTGAAACAGAGCAGTGTCCTATTTCAGTTGCGCTGTGATTATTTTCAATATTACCATGTCGTTGTGAATATGTTGCTGTGGCTTCATTTCGTTTGCGCCTTCTGTACTTAACAATGTAACAACCGGCTTTAATTTTCCGTTCTAACTTTACATCATGCCATAACGATTCAACCCGCTTTACCAGTGAACGACTGTCTGAATCCGTCGTCGAACGACTGCCACGCGAACGCAATGTGCGTCAATCACGCCGCGATCGGTTCGTACGATTGCGTCTGCATGGAAGAGTATGAGGATGCGGACCCATTGAGTCCCGGACGTTTATGTCGGAAACCGAAACCGACACCGAAAACATCGACCTCGTCACCCACAACGTCTACAACAACCAATCCACCAACAACCCCAACGAAATGGGTGTCGCCGGTGCGATTTCGACCGACGCGACTGCCGATGCGACCAGTCGGACAGCTGAGCAATCACGCGGGCACTTTGAAAACGACGACGACTGCGTCAACGACCACGACTTCCATAACAGCTACAACAAACACAACACCAACCGAACCACTGCCAAGCACGACGTATCAACCGTTTGTCATACCAATGCATGGCCGTTGGGCCAGTACGCTGGGTCGAGGTAGGGGATTAGGACAATTCGGAGAAGAGAAGTTTTTAGCGGGCCTTGGTGCATGTCTGCTTCGCCTCCTTTCGTCTTCAGGTTTTTTGTGTTTTGTTGAAACCCTAGTGTGAAACAACTAACGCTTTGCTGCCTGGAACGAAAACAATTGTGAATTTTTTTGCTGCTTTTTGTTCGCTTGCATGGTCTTTACCACAGTGATTCGGATTTGAATTTTAATGAAAAGCTATGTGACCTGGTGCGTTTCTTTTCAGTGAACGAATGCCTGAATCCGGCGCAGAACAACTGCTCGCGGAATGCGATCTGCTATAAACTGCCGCAAGGCTACCGCTGCGAGTGCATGCAAGGCTACGAGGATCGATCGCCGAACTCGGCACTGGCTGGACGAATTTGCGAACTCCGACAAGCCGAACCGCCACAGGGCAAGTTGATACTATTGATTGCAAATGAAACCAGAAGTAAAAACTACAGTCTATCTTGCTAATATATGCAAATAGCTGATTGGTTGGTCATAGTAATTCTCAGCACTGATTGGTTAGTCATGAACAATTCTCAGCGCTGATTGGTTGGTCATGACGTCATGTTGCATATATTATCCAGATCGACTGTAAAGTAGTGTCAAAAACGTATTTCTGACCACGTTTTTTATTTCCCTTTCAGTGCATCCTTGCCAAGATCCAAAGAAGAACGACTGCCATTATCTGGGACGTTGTCGCAGCATTCCCGGCACTACCGGCGGGTACACATGCGAGTGTCCCGAACGATATCTCGATCGCTCATCCGATCCAGTCAATAAACCGGGCCGCATTTGTGTGCCTGGTGAGTCTGGCCAGTTTACGACGGGGTAAAGTCGGTTTTTTCGAACCAAACAGTTGAGTTCATCGCAGGCTCACACTGACGAAGTAGAAGTGCCTTTATTTGCATAGACTTGACGATCATTTTTATCTTTTTTTTCAAAGTTTCTTTCAAACTTTCTAAAAATTCTCACTTTGCAGACACCGAAGTCTGCATCGACTCGAGTCGTAACGACTGCGACGAGAACGGCGCTGTTTGTATACCGGTGCAGGACAACCGCCGATTCACGTGTCGGTGTCGCGACGGATTCATCGACGAGTCGCATGATCCGAACCGCCCGGGGCGATCTTGCAGACGATGTAATTGTTGAAAATTTCTCTGTTAAAATCGTAAAATGCATCCATGAAGCAGTATTTGGTGAACGCGTAGCTATGTTTCTTCACTAAATACGGCTTCATGAATGCCGCTTGAAGACGTCACACTCGGTCACAGCTCTGTTGTAGCCTGTCGGCAACGACATGCACACATTTGCGAGATTACTACAGCGTGACACTATGTGCCGTGCGTGTTTCTGGGTTTACAGAATATAATGCGTCATCAGACAAGTACATCAAACCTCAAGGACACATTAAACGAACCACATAAAAACCACGCACTTCTTACCCTCCGCACTCATCATTCAGTGGTCAACGAATGCCTGGACGCGCGTTTGAGCGACTGTCACTCACTGGCGATCTGCGAGGACCTCCCAGTCGGCTATACGTGTCGCTGCCCAACGGGAATGATCGACGAGTCGCCCGACGCGCAGCACAAACCGGGACGCCAATGTACTCGACTGGTGAACGAATGCCTGACACGTCTGCACAATTGCAGTGCGTTCGCCGACTGTATCGATCGGCCGCACGGCTACGATTGTCGGTGTCGCGACGGCTATGCGGACACGGACCTGGCGTTGCCCGGACGAACGTGTGAATTGAGTGAGTGGGGAAGGGGGGGAACAGGAAAAGTTTTTTTTTCGTGATGGCGATTTTGGGAATACAGTTTTTTTTATTATTTGATGCACTTCCCCCACCGATTTCGGGAACCCGAAGGTACCAAACTCCGGTGGGTTTGGGGAATGGACGGCTCAATATCCCGTGGAACCAACACCCTCGCCACGTGAGCGGGACAGCCTCTAAGCCCCGCTCTATCCTGGGGGCACCAGTGATCTTAGCCCGATTTCGGTTTCGGTCGCTAGTTGAACACATCTTTGTATGAGGCTTGGTGCTACTGGACTGGACCGTGTGCTTGTTGTTCAGCGCTGCTTAACGCACCGCGACACCTAAAAAACATCAGAGTGGTCAGGAGAAACCTACCCGCGGCTGTTCAGAACCAGCTTCAGCGTGTGTTTCGTCTAGGTTTGAACTATCATTGCCGCACGTCAATGCGAGCAAGTCATCTAAATCAAGTGACCTAAATAAAAAAACATGCACTTCACCCACGTTCATGCTCTTCAGTCATCAACGAATGCTTGCTGCCGAATCTGATCGACTGCCACGCGCACGCCACCTGCACCGACCAGCGAATCGGCTACACGTGCGCCTGCAACCATCCGTATCGCGACGAGTCGCCCGATCCGCAACGGCCGGGCAGAGTGTGCCGGTTAGAGCTGGGAAAACGGAGTTGTTTTGGTTGAAATTTGGGTTTTTTAGATGGGACAACCATTCGAATTTATAAATTTTCATATTGTTGCATTGCACATTGATAAACACAAGCGGCGACGCACGTCCACATCAGCGCCGACGGGTGCGCTGCAGCGAGACTAGACTGCTGACCTTATTATTACAAATTTTGTATTTTTGTTATTATTACTGACTGTTATTACGACAAAATGGGACTCTTAAAAGACGATTTTATTCACAAATTCCAGCTACAACGAATGCCGCGATCGGTCACTGAACGACTGCGATCCGAATGCAGTTTGCGAGGACTACGCCGACGGCTACGGATGCCGGTGCAATCCGGGCTTCGTTGATGATAGTCCCGATCCGCACCGAGCCGGCCGGCGTTGTGTCCGTGAGTGCATTTTCTGGGTGACTTTTGAGAGCAAACTAAACTTGCGACTGCGTTTCATTCCGTTCGGTTGATTATGCGAAGAGTAGGAAACTTTCTGAAAAAGCGTAAACGCCCATAGTTCATGCGCTGATTGGTTTCCTGGCTTCCGTTTATTGATTGATAGCGAATCTGTATGGACATGTTTTAAAATTAGGTGGACAGACTAGGACTAGTCGATTATAGCACAGATCAGACGTAGAATTTGCCCTGTTTCAAAGTTTGCAGCATACACATACCATCCATTCCAGACATTTACAGATCACAACGATGCAAATACTACATATCAACAACAACTTTTAAAAAAGCTTTTAGGCATTCCGGAAATCTCAACGACAACGCCGCGGACTCCGCCGCCGGGCAGCATTGCATGCGGCGATGACTACTGCTTCGTTGATCGCAACGAAGTGTGCGTTCCGAATCCGTATCGCTGTCAATGTCGTCTCGGATATGCTCGCGCGAGGGCGGGCGAAATTTGCAGAGGTTCGGACTTTTTTGGATGTTTTGTTTTGTTGTGCAATTCGACTTCTTTGGATGTTTTGTTTTGTTTTGTTGTCCAACGGGCAGTATCCGAAGGGCTTGTTGTCGAACATCACAGTTGTCGAGTTCCGTTTTTCTGTCGAACATCACAGAAAGCAATTGCTGTTTGGCAGTATAGGGAATAACCATGTTGAATAGACCTGTAGGTTTCACGAATGAAGGTATTATTGGTTAAAATCCCATGCCAACGTTGTTAAAAACTGAACTCATCTCATCTAACGAGTTGTTTTGTTTCCAATTTCCAGAAGCGACCCGATTCATTCTACCATTGTTCGTCCAGCGAAAGGACAACCAAGTGCTCCGGTGGTCGCCAGAATATGGAGACCGTCATACGGGCGCCTACATCGACATCACACGACTGTTCGAAGAAGGAGTACGATTATTATTACTCATTTTGTTATTATAGTCTTTTATTGTGGTCCCGAGACGCAATTTGAGCATAGATTGGTAAACAGTTTTCATGCGTGACGCGGGAACTCAAAATTGACAAAGTGATCCGAGTCGGGCCGAGTCACTTTGGCGATTGTGAATTGTCACATAAAGATTGAAACCTTTCGGTTTCCTTTCGTCCTTTCGTAGAACCTGAAAACATTCATAATAACAACAATTTTGTTTAAGAATGCTGCGTCGAAACGGCAATTTAACTTATTGTGACCCGCTTTTGTTCTATCATATCAACAGCCGCAAATCCACCACGCTTCACCACACCACCGACCGTTCACACGCGAACGTTTTTTTTCTTGCAGATCAGCACACAAATCCACCTAACACCCGTCGGCCGCCAGTTCATCAGCAGTGAAACGCTATACATCAACCCACCACGATTGTACAACAGCAGCTGGCACGACGGGTTGATGTTCAACTATTCGATCGCGTTGACGCCCGACCACGGCCTCGAGGACATCTGCGAACTCTGGCAGCAGCTGGTGAATTCGCTGCGGCAGACGAACCTGCGCATTGGAAACTCCGGACTGTGCGTGCGGGTCTTTCGAAATATTTTGCTTTTTTTGGAATGGTTGATAAGCAAGACGGTCGACCGGTGCGTAAATATCTGTAAAGGCCAATTCATGCGCGCAAAATTTATCCGGCATGGCACGTCGTGTCTCATTCATCGAGCAAAAGAACAGCAATCCGGCACGTCACATTATCTTTGGTACACGTGCTCGTTTATACACGCGTTCATACATGACGTGCCGTGACGTGACGTGCCGGATATATGGTCGTGCATAAATTGGTCTTAAAGCAACCAACCAGTTTTGTTGTTGCTTGTATTGTCTGCCGCGGCACCATATCTACAGTGGTGGCCAAAAGTTTGGAAGCCCCCATATGTGGTGGTATATGCGTGCTTTTATTGTGCGTCATTCCCCAACACATGCTAGCTTTGTTTTTATGAACACAACAGTTGCTTGTTCCAAAAATCAAAAATCTTTGCTTATGTGCATAGTAATAACGCAAAAATGCGCGATATACAGCGCACGCAGGGGTTTCCAAACTTTTGGCCGCCACTGTATATCGTGCGATGAATGCGTTCCGATGCAGGCAGGCACCCTCCACATCCTCTAACCGATCTCACCTCACTGAATACCAAACAATCGAATCATTCCACCATTTCAGCTACATCTCGCCCGACCAACCGGACGTGTGTCCACCGGAGCGGCCGAAATGCGGTCAATTCATTTGCGACGAATCGCTCGGCGAGATTTGCATACACAATCAAGTCTGCGGCTGTGTGCACGGACAGAAACGGCCGGGCCCCGGAACGCAGTGCAGAAGTGAGTTTTCAATGTGGCAACTTTTCAGTGTCCGAACTATAGGGATGGTGGCGGAACAGGTTTTTCGGTTGCGAAACGAGTCAGAGCGAGGCGGGATGGCCAAAAAAATTCTTTCGGGACGTGCCAGTGCGTGACAAGAGGGTCTGCGGGACGGGAACGGGACTGTTCGGTCCCGCATTTTAGCCCGCACTTTGCGCGACAGGCTGTCCCGCGCCCATCCCTAATTAGAACAATTGTCCTGTTTATGCAGATGTTCAGAAAATTTGGTTGCCTGTACAGGTGTTAAATACGTTGTTACCCCACCCTTTGTTGCTATTTATGTCTTGTAGAGTACTTAGATTTAATCGATCAATTTTTTTTATTTTCAGGAAAAAAGCTATTTGACCAAAGTTATTTGATGATTTTGCTTTTTACCAAAAATAACTTAACCACAATTACAATCACGTATGCACGTTTTTTTCGCGCACAAATTTACTACACTGACACACTAAAGTAACCAAGAAAACCAACGCTTTCGGTTCGTCACCAACTACTATTCGCTTATGCCAATAACCGTGAACAGTATTTTGTTGATTTTGATTTTGTTTCTTTGATTTTAGTCGAAAATATAAACATCTACATTCAACTGATTGGCTGCGCCATCGTAATGCCGAGTGTTTTCAGTTATTTGAATGGTCAAAAAAGAATTAATTGGAAGTGTTGTTAAAAAACTTGTTAAAACCTCACTTTTCAAAACAACTTTCAGACGTTGAGAGTTTCCCGCTGGTGTTGTGGGTGATTCGTGACGGCGCTAATTACATTGAATACAACCAGAATTATGGAAACCCGCAGTCCGAATTACACCGCGAATATGTGTCGAGGTTCACACAGGTAAATTTAAACAAGCCGTTTTTTTAGGATTCTTTGGTTAACACACGAGACACGATTAAAAACGATGGTATTTCGTAATAAAAAATGCACTATCAACGTTTCAGGGCATCGCGGAAGCGTATGGCTCTGGTTCTCTAAGGGACTGGTTTGTCTCGTCCGAGGTGCACTATGTGCAAGACCCGAGTCGCTTGAATGGTACCTGGGACAAAGGTCTACTGTACAATTTCACCGTCAACATGGTCCCCGGAAAGGTAAATCAACCGCTTAACAGTTGTTGTACATGGAGGAGTAGGACATCTGTTATCTACATCGAAGTAATCCAACTAAGAGTCGCTACGTTTTGTTACTCCGCCTCCTGGTCAACCAACCAACGCCATCTCTGTACAACATGCCGTTCATACAGTTTTCATCGGAGTTTCCTGCTTTTGTGCGAAATAAACTGAATGGATGGATGGATGGATGAATCTGGTCCACCAAATCTTTCAAAAAAAACGTCACCTCCTCACAGATCCACAACCGCCTGGACGTCTGGCGTGAGCTGATCCGCATCTGCGAGGCGAACAACTTCCAGATCGGCACCAGCAATCTCTACATTAATCCGTACCAAATCGACCCGAGCAGTCCGTGTTTCAATAACGACTGCTACGAACGCGGCATCTGTATCGTCCGCGGGCCGAACAGCTACACATGCCAGTGTCCGGAGATGTACCGCGACGATGATCCGTTCACGCCCGGCCGTCGGTGCACGTCGTTGATCGGGTTCAACGAGTGCGAACGCCGCGACACGAACGACTGTCACGAGTTTGCGCGCTGCATCGACGAGGACTTTGAGTATTCGTGCAGCTGTCTGAGTGGCTATGAGGTGCGGTCGTCGTTTGGTGTATGACCTGTTTTTTGCAAACGTGTCCCACTGAAATGACGTCATGTGCCGCAAAGCATGCGCTTGCCGTTCAGGGCAACCCAGACTTTCCGTTTAGCCGATTTCTTTCCGTAAACAAATGGTGATTAAGCTTGGCTTAGGATTAGGATTACATTTAGGATTACTCTAGTGCGAGCAACAACTCGTCGAAAATCAAAAATCTTTTTTTTTAATTTTTAAATATGAAAACCAATTCCAGGACACCACACCGGAGGGCCAACGGCGCGGCACCGTCTGCACACCAAACTACTGCAGCGACGTGCACTACTGTCCCCAAAACACGACGTGCAAGAACCTGGCTGAACAGGCGATCTGCCAGTGCAACGACGGCTTCATGGACATTCGACGCAGTCAGAAGCTCGTGTCGCTCGGATTCGAGGACACCTTGTTGGTTTCATTGGTCGCTTTGAAGATTTCTCATCACTTATGTGTTTTTTTTTGTTGAAGCTGGACATTATTGTCCTTTGTTTAAATGGGACTGGTGCGTTGGAGTTCAAATAGGCATTATTGATAAAACGCCTTTTTTTAATCTAGACGCGCCGACTCTGTCTGCCGGAAAAGCAGTTTCGCTTGTTGATTGGTAGTGGCTTTCGAAAAAAATCCTGTTCCAAAACCACTTATATTTGCAAATTGAAATGCGTGAAAATGGACATCAATGGGTGACCTGATTTTCGAAAAAAAGGCTGCGTGTTTACCATGCCTGTTCTTGTGGATCGTGCAATGAGCCATAATCCAAACGAAATAGCACACAGCCGATTCTGAATTAATCACCAGCCAAAAAAAAACAAAATTCACCGTCATTCTGTCCATCACCAACCAATCACCAGCTAAAAAACCGAAATTCCCCGTCATTCTTTCCACCCGATCAGCTGCATGCTGCGTCGCGACGTCGACGAATGCTCGCTCGGCCTGACGGACTGCTCGGGCGTGTCGATCTGCACCGATTTGGTCGACGGCTACGAGTGTCGTTGTCCGGCCGGCTACATCGACGGTAATCCGTCGAATCCGGGCCGCGTCTGCGGTGCGAGGGTGTGCGCGCTCTGCAACGGACACGGCGACTGCGTGCACGACACGCGCACGAACAACGTGACCTGCCACTGCTACGACGGCTACTCCGGCGAGCATTGCGAGGTCGGTGTGGGGAGGATCATCTGATGGTGTGGACTTTTTTTGGTGTTTCTTTGCGGCTACACTTTCGCGTGATTCGCTTTTGAGGCGGGATGATTTTCTATGGTTCTTCTTGCCACACATGTGCGTGATTCGCTTTTGAGGCGGCTAGTTAAATCATTGCACATGACGCACTTTCGTACATGCGCCAGAGCTCTGTTGTGTGGTGATGCATTACAACAAAGCGACGTTAGAGAATCTGTGCTCTTTTTACGGGACGGTTTCAATGTATGCACTATTCAAAAACAACCCCGGTTGTGCCGATCGACCGTTTTTCAAGTGATCTCAGTCACCAATGACGTCTGACCGATTCCAACAATCACACTATACTATAAGGTTTTCCCGCTCAGGTCGTCGGCGCAAACGTCCGCTGGATCCTCGTGATCATCCTGGCGATTCTGTTCCTGCTGCTGACGCTGTGTTGTCTCTGTTATTTCTGTATGAAATGCCGCTGCGTGCGCGGCAAGGGTCTCTGGTATCGGGAGCCACTGTTCACGTATCGCAAGTCGGGGCCGTGGTCGACGCTGGAGCACAGTACGAGCTCCGAGAGCGGCGAGGCGTTCTCGGGAATGTCGTCGGCGTTTGTGAGTGGTGGTTTTCTTTTACATTTTATTTACCGGTTGTAGTTGTTCCCGTTATACCCGAAGCGAGCCAATCATTGGTGGTTTAATGGAGGTGTATGGACGGCTATAAGAGTCACGTGACTCTGGAAACCCAGCCCTAATCAGATTCTGCAGCTTTCGGGCTCTTATCCGACTCGCGATTGTTAATTGGAAGAGTGATTTGTTGACTGATTCTCCTTGGAGCCGTTCTCAGTTGTCCTCCTTCCGTGCAAAAAAAACCGATGAATCTTCCGAATTTTGCATTCAAAAAACATTCGCATATGTTTTTTCGTGAATTCAAAATTCAAAAGTCTCCGTTTGATACGCTGTTCTTGCAGTTTATCTGAGTTCCTGCGGTTCGTGAAATAAAATAAAAATGAAATGAAATATAAATTGGTGCGGTTTTTCAGGGCAAAGGCGGCTCCGACTACTACCCGCCGGTGGCGATACCACGTGCGAAACTGCGGGGCGACGGTGTGGCTCAGATGAGCGAATACCTCGAGGATGGCATGCGTATACCGCGGGCGCACTTGAATGAGGTACGGTCAACAACCGCATTTCACTTTGGTGGCTCAACAGTGAACCAGTTTTCTCTCAGTAAAGCAGCACTGCAGCAACAAACGCATCGTGGTGTACCACGAAGCCTAGCGGGGAGGGATGGGGGCGAATCCCGCAAACATTCATGGTGACTCTCGTTTCGGTTTGCGCACAATACAGTCCGTCTCAGTAAACCAGATCGTCGCACGGGAATGTGCTCATTGTTCATTATTTGTCCCGCAGTGAACAAAAAAGACGACGCTGTAAACAAAAAATTCATGTCACAACTCTGCAGGCCGCGTACGACAGCGAGTCGATGAGCTCCGAGTACACGGTGCGCGAAGAGATCGAGCGTCGCGTGATCACGGACACGCGCAAGATCGTGCACAACACGGCCGCTGATGTGCACGCCGTCAGTGGCAGTACGGCGACGGCCGGCGCTGCCGCTGCGGCAACCGCTGCGAGCTCCAGTGCGTACACGGAAAGCCGCAAGGTTGGTTGGAACCGGGCGCATCTTCGTTTGGTGTGAGAGGCGCGGATGATCGGGTGGGCAGAAGTTGATCGGTGTACTTGAGTCAGTCAGTTTTATTCTGCAGTGCACGGCATGATACCAGAGAAGTGTAAGACACCATCAGTAGGCAGCCATGAGTAAGGCGGAAACACCATTTAGTTTTTCGTCCGTACGCACAAACGTCGTTCTAAATCCCGTACGCAAGCTAATCGTGTCCGTAATGCATTAAGATAGCTCACACGACACGATTTCTAAATCGCGTGGCCATTTTTTACGTGTCGTGTCCGTGCGTACGCACAAAAAACTAATTGCTAAACGCGCCTGTAGACACTTTAGGAGTTATGCATACTTGAGGTAAAGTCTTGCATATAAGGTTCCTCTCACTTATAAGACCCCCACCCAAAAGTGGGTGGAGAGTCACACGGCGGGGAACCAAAAAAAATTCAAATTTCACTTGATCGAAATCCCACCCCGTTTATAAGGCCCGGACTTCCTAATGTTCGGTTTATAAGACCTCCTCCCACTTATATAAGATTGTCACACAAAATTCCACTTTTTTCAGAAATTTTTGATTTTCAAATGTACATAAGGAGACCTTATATGCAATACTTTACGGTACTTTAAGCGATTCGTTGTTGTTGAACGAGCTGAGCCTCTCAGTAGCAGTGTGCAGTTCTTTGTTGTCCTGTGTTTACTATCGTATTTTTCTGCTTGCTTTGCTTGTTTGAACGATCGCATGAACGAACAATCTAACCCCCGATAACCAACTACTTTGCATGGTACTCTGTTTTTTTCTTGGTTTGCCCGCTATTCCGTTCGCAATGGCTCTATCTTCCAAAATCGTTGTTAGTTTTTTATGTCTCCTATTTGAATATAGCTGGAAGAGGACATCAGCGCAACTGAATGCAGCACCAGTCCCGGTCAAATGTCTGCTGAAACCTCGTCTTGCCAGCCGATGGCGTCATCTAGTCAACCAACCGTACAGTCATCCGCTAACCTTAGTCCAAATCACTGTCCAAACGTGTGTGATCCGCTGTAATTTTTTTGTTGTTTCTTTTAACCCCGCTATTTTGTTCGTGATTTGCCGGACTTTCAGTTGAACAACGCTTTTGTATGCGATTTAGCTGATTGGCTGTACTTGAATTGTGGCCGTTGATTGGGCGCAATTGATATACTCAATCAAATGTTGCATACAGTATGTTCGTTCGACTGCCCTATTTTGTCGTCTGACCCCATTTTGTGTTGCTTTGCTCAGTTGCTTTGCTTGGTTTTCGTTTATATTTTCACGAAACGATACATAATACAGGCGACAGACGAGTCGTATAGGGACTGCGAGGAAGTGGTGTTCAAGCCGACGAAGGCGACTTTAATCAGCATGAATGAAGCGAGCAGCA
This sequence comes from Theristus sp. LFF4_11, assembly GCA_030248135.1. Taxonomy (NCBI): domain Eukaryota; kingdom Metazoa; phylum Nematoda; class Chromadorea; order Monhysterida; family Xyalidae; genus Theristus; species Theristus sp. LFF4_11. Next base: position 57,823 of record JASANC010003281.1, on the reverse strand, counting down.
CAAAGACGGTATAAACAGCAGACTGCAACATACAATGAACTTATTAGCATGCTGTGTATAATCTCGCTTGCTTTTCCTTCTTGTTCGTTTGTGTCAGTGAACCGTCTAGTAATTTTTTTTGGAATTTTAACTGATCAGCTGATTTTGCTTAATAATGCCCGTTCACGTAAGCACAAGTCGGGCGTTCAGACATACGCGTCAACATGAATGGTCGTTTGCTGAAAAAATTGACATTAGATCAGAGTGATTTAGATTAAAAATACAGTATAGATCGCGTGTCATGCAGTGCATGACGAAACTTGTGCACTGTTTAATATTTTTGACAACGAAACCGGTTTTCTTAGGAGCGTGAACGCGGCCAGAGTGAGGCGGCATTCAGCGTCGGCGGCATGACGCAAACGATGAGTCCCGGCACGCACTGGGACGACGCCAGCTACAACCAGGACCGTGCCATGTCCGAGTATACGGTCGGTTGTTGTTGGGATTTTTAGGCGATGTTTTCAGCCAGGGCTAAACCAGAGACGCTTACAGAACGCCATTGAGTAGGGCGCCCATCGAGTTTTTTTCTGTCATTAAGTGCCTATACATCCCTCGGCGGGGCTCGATCCCCCGAGCGCACAGACAAGAGTAACACATTACCACCAGGCCACGAGGGTGAGCGATGTTAAGGCTCGTTTATAGTTGACGTATGCGCGTGCGGCACGGGACGGCATGTCACGTCACTTTAGGATCCGTGTTATTGCATACTGCCGTTCATACAGACGTATGCATGTACGGCACGTCACGGCACGTCACGTCAGGTCTTATGTTATTGCATACTACCGTTCAAACCGGACGCACGTCGACACGTGCAGTCTGCATACGTCAGCTGTAAACGGACCTTTAACGATGTGTGTTCCAAAGGGGAACCAGCTTGATATTCGTGGAGGACGCTTAAAGCGGGCATTCATGAAGCGGTATTTAGTGACCGCGTGCGCTATGTTTTAACACTGGTACTACGCGTCACTCACTACTTACTGCTTCATGAATGCCGCTTATGGATATAGTACACAGCAAGTTACAATTGGTCTCACGACTGTAAACGTTTATTCACAACGAATGATCTTCTTGTCCATTTTTTCTGGTTGCCATGGTGTTACATTTTTCGTTGCAGGAGGACCACGATAGCGACGAGACTGCAACCGAGGACAGTCGATCGGCTTCGGAACGCGAAGCTGTAAGTGGTGGGCAATTTTAGTTGAAATCGGAAAGTTTGGCAAACGATGGTAGTAAAAAGTTGTGAAAACCGTGAACTTTTTCTGATATACAGTCGAGCTCAAAATTATAGGGAATCAGCCGATTGGTTCGGTGGTCACGTGATGCGTGCTTTCGGTGCAGGCATTGCTGTGGAGCGTCGTCTGTCGGAGTCCGTCGTTCTGCACAGAAAGCATGCATCACGTGACCACCAAGCAACCAATCAGCTAATTCCCTATAATTTAGAGTTCCACTGTACATAAAACAAATATCAAGAAAAAAGCTTTTTGCTGGTGCATTTTCTGTTCAACTGTTGAACATTCTCCAGGAGATGTTCGACAAAAAGGTGCTCGTTAAGCAGCAGCAAGGCTTCGAGCCAGACACGACGGGTCGCGGCGGCGGTACTGGGCGATACCAGCATACGGTGACGACGAAGACGAGCGCTCGCGAGCATCTTTAACGAAACGAAAACAAAAAGATTGATTGATATTGTAGAAAATTAGTGTCTGGAAAGTAAACAATCTGCTATGCAACGGAGAAACTAAGAAAATTACCGAACAAACACTCCACTTCCTGATTGATTTTAGTTGAGTAGATTCACCCGTCTTGTCACACACGGTTATTATTGCGAGTTGTTTCATGATTAAGTGTCCACAATCACTGCCTTTATAACTACGAAGTGCTTAAGTTTGGTTAAAAGATAATCTGCGCCTTGTGTATTACTGTGAAACAAAGTGCCCTTTTTATCAATTAATGTTTTTTTTCAGTTGTTTTTGCTCCTGATATACCAACCCTGCGGTGCGCTTCAATGTGAAGCATTTTTCATTTTATCATTTTTAAAAATTCGATTTTTTCAGTATTATTATTTTTTCATCATTGTGTACTTTCAGTTTTTGTTCCAGTTTCTTGCAAAAGTCCTGCCAACTGTTGTACAGTTTTTTTGTTTTGTTTTTTTTTGTTGAAAAATTAATAAAGTGCGCTTTGAAAGTTCTATGGAAACATTGTGTGTGTAGTCGGGTTGTCAGAATCTGACAGTCTGACAGAGACTAATAAGCCGACTCCACTACAGTAATCATATTCCATTTCGTTCTATTGTTTCACTTTTGTTGTGAATACCATTGTTTCCTGTTCTGGTTGTGTGTATGATGCGCGATTGTGTTGCGATATTGTTTTTTTTGTTTTGTTTTTATTGTAGTCGATTCTGAAACCCGGCTGATACTGGTGTGGACAAAAATGTTTATTTCAGTGATTACAATTGGTATAGTTCTTTTTTCTGGTTTCGTTGTGAACAAAAATTGTTGTGCGCTTCCATGCAAGATGAAAATGAGTGGTAATGAATGTGCAGTCGAAGACACTTTTCTTACTGTAGTTTTTGCTAAAACTTTTCAAACAAGAAGCGCTGCGTGAAGGCGTGCTCTACTGCGTCAACGATTTTTAACTGTTTTACCTTTACCTTTACCGCAAACAATCAATCAACGTTTACAGCTTTGTTGATGCTTCAATCTTTCGTTGAATTTGTTTTTAAAAATTCTTTCTTATTCCTTACTTTTTTTGTTTTAGCTATTTCAAATTGTGCTGCTGTTTTCACTTTTGCACTTCTGACATTCGCCAATTTTCCGGCTGCGTTTTGTCGCCTCTTTTGACGGAATAACATTCAAAATTGCCATCTTTTTTCATGTTTTTTAAACACGACATTTTCACTTTTAACGACGTTGCATTTTACCGAATTGTATTACGCCTTTCTTGTGCATATTAATCGTACGTTTGGTGTGCTTCCATTTTTAACGATCAGTGAATAAATTATTAATGAATGCAAAATGTTTCCGTCAAACGCACACGAAAAAATTGTCGAATTCAAAAAAAAACGCTAAAAGGATCAATAATTTCAAGGTCTGTTTCAAACACTTCCAAAAACGAGACGAGACGTAATTTTTGCATTTGACAGGTTCTATGATCTGATAAACCGTATCGATAAAGCCGTATATTTCTTTGGATTCACTTTTTTACTTCAGTTCCATAAACTACAATGAACCACTCAGTCACCATTCGTCAAATCATGCACTTCTTGAATCATTGGCAAATTACTACCATTTGGCGTCACCTTCTTGTCCGGCTCAACGTTCCTCAGCTCGATATCATCGCAGCAATAAAACTTTGAATCCGTGCTTAGTCGGCAGAAACTGTGCTTCGGACAGCGATCGTCCAGCCAATCATCGCATCGCAGCGGCCTCCAATCGGTGCGATTCAGACGCGCCATCAGGCACGGCTTTCGCAACCGAGCATGTGCGTCCCGTCGCTCGCAGCAGCCGTATGTGCCGTCCTGGAATGGAGAACCACGCTGAAAAAAAGAAGCGCCGAACTGGTGTCCGGTCCGCCAAGGGTTGTTGTTGTTGGGGATTTGAGGCGAGGTATTTTAGCCAGGGCTAACCCAGAAAAGCGTACGCAGAACGCTGTCTAGTGGGGTGCCCATCGAGTTTTCTCTCTGCCATTAAGTGCCTATACACACAACTCGGCGGTGTCCGTGCGCCCCCACCAGCCGGCTGAGTGGCTGAGTGGATAGCACTTGGGACTTTCAATCGGAAGACCCGGGTTCGAATCCGCTCGTGACCACTCGGCTGCCCCGGGTTACGTGGGGCTTAATGGTTCGGCAGCATAAACGTCGGCTTTCTTGATTCACAAGATTGCTGTTCCGGTGGCGAGGAGCTTAATGACATCGCGCCCATGCATACCAGCGCAGCTTGCCCAACGCCCACCTCGCAGAAAAACTGCTCCAACGTCGCAGCCCATGTGGTGGACAACAATAAAAAAAATTGCGACACTGCCTTTCCCCAAGGGCGTTGGGTAAGGATAAAAAGGGGGCAACAAACAACAACAACCCCACCACATACCAAAAAATGGCCGAAAACGCTACACCAACACTACTCCCCGCTCATAAACGCAGTGAATGTTTGAACAGTCACAAAACAAAAAACACACCGGCACAAAACAACCGAGTGAAAAACACAGAAAACCTCAACCTTGAACCGCTGACACGAGAACGACTGCGGACAGGCGTCCGGATTGTACGGCACACAGGGACGCGGCGTGCGAGAGGCCGGATCCATGTATGGTGGGGTACCATCGACGCACACCTGGTGGCGAACGTTATGACAACAGTAGAACGGCTGGTGATTGGTGGGTAACCGCGGTTGCGGCGGCGAGCTCGTGTCTGGCAGCGGCAGGCACAGGGTGTCGCTGAAATTTTAAAAATTAGCTCTTTATATGGTATGACCTATTTTTTTAAACCTGTCCCACTGAAATGACGTCATGTGCCGCTAAACATGCGCTTGCCGTTCGTTCACAGCACCCCAGACTTTCCGTTAAGCCGATTTCTTCCGGTAAACAAATGGTGAATGTCGAATCAGTCACATCAAACTGACATTTTAGTGTCTGTACTTTGACAAACGGGCGTTTTTAAAGCAAATGACGTCATTTTAGTCCGGACACATTTGAATAGATCCACAATACACGACCACCGCAGCGGTCTGCTGCGCGCAAACACGACTTCATTCGGCATTCGGCAAGCTCAAACACCAGTAAAAAACGGTATAACCATTTCAGGCATCACATTTCAGAAAGTATTCCTATTATGGTAGATTTCCCAATGATTGTTCATGACGCAGTTGGTGTTCTGGACAATATGCTATTTTTACAAACTTTTATGAGCAGAACAAAATACTTCTTCAACCCACCAGCACCAATGATTGCTTTAAAATGTGACAACAAATTCAGTATTCTACTCCCGAAAACAAAAATAATAAAAAAACGGTACCGTGGACATTCGTTTTGGCCGGGCGAACAGGGCCGCGGCTCTAAGAAGGCCGGATCGATGTAGGGCATCAGACACAACTGATCGGGGCGACAGCAAACGTGCTGCTGTATCTCATCGTACTGACGGGCGCGTGTGCAGACGTACTCCGAGGGGCAGGTGCCTAGAGATGCGCGCGGACAGATTTGGTGGAGCAATAATGATTGTTGTTTTTGTGAAGTCCCGGTCTTATTGTTGTTGTTGGGATTTTAGGCGATGTTTTTAGCCAGGGCTAACAGAAGCGTATATATATAGAACGCCATTGAGTAGGGCGCCCATCGAGTTGTCTCTGTCATTAAGTGCCTGTACACCCCTCGGCGGGGCTCGATCCCCCGAGCGCACAGACAATAATCTAACGCACTACCACCAGGCCACGAGGTCTGAAGCAGTTTCATTCCGGTTGCAGAAAACGGTTGTTGTTGTTGCAAAAAAGTAATGTTGCACAGTTTATGTAAATACACGGGATCCTGTAATATCGAATTGATATGTGTGTCACGCAGTAAAATAACAATGCAGATGTTTCGGCAGCAAAACCGCGCAGAGGAATTTTAAACAAACGGATCCCGCTGGAATCAAGCTGCTTCCGTGTTGAACGGAATAACCTTTCTCGCTGGACGCTGATGAATTACTTTCTGCGTGGTGCCTGTGTGTTTGTTTGTGACTGTGAAACATTACTGTGGTATAAATCAAGTGCACTATCTTCAGACTGTGACTTATTTATGCAGCGTGACATGATTGCACCGATTGGTCGCAGTAGCAAACAACAGAAACAGCCAATCAGTGCAACCGGTGAAAATCAGTGGAAAAAACCCGGCTCACCAGGCACCCCAGGAGTGCACAGATGCGGTTCATTCATTGTGATGCCCATGTCCCTGAGTGTTTTCATGCCCGTTGGACACTCGATTGGTGCCGTACAGCAGATGAATTCCGGAAAGAAACTGTGATTTTCGAGTGTGGCGTTTGACCATTTTTATGTTCATTTTTTAGTCTGCTCTTCAGCGAACTATCAGAGGAACCAGAAAAATCGCCGAAAAAACTTTCATTATGACCTGACTGTAGCTATTTTCTGGCCATTTCGGTTTTCTATAGGCCAGAAGCCATTTAATGATAAAAAGGGTCTGTTTACAAAGCAACCGTGTTGGCGCGTTTTTTCCGAGTGTCCAGCCAGTGAAACTACAAAATGTCACCACAAGAAGCCTCCGCGCGCACTTTGTTCGGCGCTTGTACACAAGCGAATTGATCCGGACACGAATGGTTGCGCTCCGGCACGCAGCGAATCGGCGTTTCAAGGCCGACCAGCCTTGGATCTGTTCGACCATCAGAAGCAGTGGCGTCGTTGAACGTCAACGACTCCGGATTCGGACATCTCGCGCCCGCGCTGCAACAGACGGCCGCACGGACGGAGACCTGGCAGGAAAGGAAGTGCAAATGACAATGAAACATTTTTTCTTTATAAAAAATCAGGAAACAAGGCAATACGGTTACATAACAGTTTGTTTGTTCAGTGATTTCTTTTATTATCGAAGTTTCTGAACTGATGATTCAATAACCACAATCATCCTGTGCACACTTTTCTCACAATAAAAAAATCTGAACAGAACACTCAACAAAGTTGTTTTCCGTTCAACAACTTTCACTCAACAAGTGATACATGTTCGGGTTACATGTGCAATTAATTGTCGTTTTGCCATTTTTCAGTTTCAAAGTTCACTGTCGAAGCGACAAGTTTCAAATCACTGGTACCCTTCTCGACCGACTTTCATGCATTCATAGCCGACTGGACAAGCGTTCGCAGTCGAGGTCACGTCGCATAGCTGCGGCTGCTTCGTGAAACTGTTGATGTGCGCCTGGCTGCCGCGGCCGCATGAGCCTGCGAAAAAAGTGCTGATCGAAATACAGTGCACTCGGTTATGAACGCAGTAATGCTCGCGCACACGGCAGAAACACACAGACACAAACACACAGGCACACACACGCACACACACACATGCGACGCGACGCGCGCTGCTGTAACATTTTGTTATGGTGCATTCATGAAGCAGTATTTAGTGACCGCGTAGTTTTAACACAGCTACGCGTCGCAAAATACGGTTTCATGAATGCCGCTTTAGTGTGCCTGTGTGCTAATGACAGTGCAGTGCGACATTTGTGACATCACTGAATACTGTTTGGCTGCAAGTAAATTACAAAGGTTTGATTTGAATCATGTAAAATACCGTATAAGAAACTATGATTTTGAATCAAAATTCAAAGTGCCGTGTTGAGTGCCCGAACCAACCGACCAATACAGAAATCACTGCAGTGCTCCACGGTGAGAAAATTGTTCAAATTGCCGCCACAGCCGAGATAATGGAACATCGTGCATCGGCCGCTGCTGAGGTCGAAATGCCACCGATCCACTGCCGGCTGAGCTTGACACTGGCCGCCACGCTCTTTCGACTGGACGCACACGGAGTCTGCGTGGGAAGGAGGAAAATGTGAACATTTTCAGGAATGCTCTCGATGGAGGTATGAGAAAAAAAATTTCTATCAGAGCCAGCTGTTTTGAATCAAGCGGCTAAGCTGATTGGTCGTAGAGCAGTATCAATTCAGCTAGAGTGCTTTGTACGTGACATCCGTAAAAACCACGAGCGGAATAACATGGAAATTTTTCTGTTATTCTGCATTTGTGTCGCAACTGTTTTTTGTGCACAGATTCCACACCATAACTAAATTCGTAGGAACACAAAAACAAAAAAAAACGTTTTTTTCGAAACCATGTTTCTTCAACGCACCTTTGCTCGGACAACAGACCTTCCGGGGGCCTTCCCTGTCGGTGCACGTGTAGTTCTGTGGGCAGTGTTTGTCTTCGTAGCAAGCTCGCAATCGATTTGGCACGCCATCTGGTAACGGCTCACCAACCAGGCAAGTGACTGGAAATCAAAATAAAATTAAAACCAACTAAAATCAAAGAGGATGAGTCATAAAATCGAAAACAGAAACTATGAGCACATGAACAATGGCTGCGCGGCAGTGCGCATTGTACACATATTGTGTGTGCGCCTGCCTGTGTGTTTGTTTGTGACTGTGTAACATTACTGTGTTATATCATAGCTCAGTGTCGTCTCAAAAGACTATGGACTTCATCAAAAAAATCCAAAAGCAAACCGGTTGCTTGAATCAATTTGTTGATGACAGTTGTTCTCTCACTGGTGGGTTTTCAAGAGAACGCAATGCAAAACAAAGTCTCAAATGCAAAACAAAGTCTCAAATACGAAACAAAGTCTCAAATACAAAACAAATACAAAACATGTGCAACACAATCGTCAACTTCACCGGTAGACGCGCAATATCGCAGACATTCGCCCTTGTCTCGAAAGTTGTTGTCATTGCCCGCGCAGCCGCGATACGTGAACCGACGACACAGTTTCACGCCAACGTCAAAGTAGTACCGGGTGGCCGGTGAAACACCGCACGATTGACCCATGCTGACGGGCGACTCGCACACGCGGCCTGCAGAACGAACGAACGAATATTAAAAAAACAATTAAGCGGCATTCATGAATCAGTATTTAGTGACGCATAGCTACGTGTTAAAATATAGCTACGCGGCCACTAAATACTGTTTCATGAATGCCCGTTTAGGCAACGTTTTTAGGCCCCAGATCTAATTTTTATAAACCGCACAAGAATGCCGTCGAGTCGCCCAGCGAGTTTTCTATGTCATTGAGCACCTGTGCACCCCCCCTCGGCGGGGCTCGATCTCGCCGAAAACGCACCGAAAAGAATCTAGCGCGCTACGACACAGCCATACGAGGTAAAAATGGTTTCAACCAAAAGGTGCCCCCTCGCGTGGTGAGGGCTTTTAGTTCACGGGACGCTCACCTGCCTATACCGAAGTCACCGGAGTTTGGTACGTTCGGGTTTTTTTCTGGAAACAGTTGGGGGGGGGGATAAGACATGAAAAAAACATTTTGTATGTATTTTTGTACCCAGATAGCCAGATTGCCGCCACCATAGACAAAGGATGTTATATCTGGATGTTTGCCGTGGCATACTTGTTACAGCAAAAATGTGAAATGTGTTTTTCTAATATTTACATTTTTTTTGTATCTTGTAAAATCCTGTTGCTCTGGTTTTTGATGCTCTTTATCAGGAATTCTTGACGATTTTTGTTTTGTCTACGGTTAGGTTTAAAAAAGAAAATGTCAGTTGAATGTGGATTTTTTGTTGTGCCGTTTTTCTGTGTTGTTCCTTCCCCACGTGCGTTTATGTATCGAATAAAATAAACAGCTAAGACTAGCAGTGTAAAGTATAAAATAACAAAAAGCATATTTTCTTGCTCCGCAACCAGAATTCCGCCACATAATAATATTGATGTACCTTTTTCCACTTTCAAATGAAAATAAACGACAACTGTGATGAAAACGTCGTCAAAAATAGCAAAAGAGGAAGCAGTCAATTGTTCATCAACAAAATCTGGCATCGCATGCGGGAGTCGAACCCGCGACCATTGGATTAGAAGCTTAAAAATACGGGCCAGTGCCACTGCGCGGTAGCTTGCTCTTGGACAGTATAGTCGTGAAGGTGGTTTTGAACGTGAGAACGAAGTTGGCAATTGTGGTGTCGGTGACGCGATGCGTGCGTTTCATTTTAATAAACCAACAATGATGAACAAATTCAATATATGTGTTTATTTTTTTGTGCCCAGATTGCCCGCTTCCAGTTTGCCAGACGTTCATCGCGAACGTTAGTCTTGTCAGATGTCACGCACAGAGTTGTTATACAGTCCGTGAGTAATGTTTCTGTTTGTTGTCTGTTTTGTTTTGTCGTGGCTTCATGCGCGGAATATTTTTGTGCTGTTGTACAACGTTTTTTTGTGTAACGTGCGCTTAAATATTTTCTGTTTTATCTGCAATTTGGAAGAACGTTTAGCTCGTTGGTTTTTTAAAACTTTAGTGTCTGACTTTCGTGTCTGAAAAATAAAAAAGTGCTGAATACAAGTGTTATATAAGTACCGCCGAGACATCAGAGGATGTTACACCATGGATACTATCGCGCTGGCGCTGCATGGAAATGTTACAACGAAAATCGTCAGGAATTCATGATAAATGCCGCGTTTTGTGCTATTCCTCGCCCGCGCGTTTATATGTGACGAATAAAATATACAGCTACCTAAATCTCGTGATGTTTAATAATAACAAAGCAAAGTTCCTTGTACAAAGCATTCTGTCTGTACACACCGTTGTCTGCAAGGGCATCGTTCTAGCACAGGTGTGTACCACTCGGCGCACAAGAGCACAGTCAGCACATAGAATCGTTCCATCCCGCATTGAGTGAGTGTCAAGAGTTAATTTCGAATATGGAAAAACCCGATCAAAAGAATGCGTTTGGAATGATCTGTGATCAACTGCCACTCGAACCACCATGTGTGTGGACAGGAACACGATTGACCAGGACCAAGATTATCTGTGTTGCCAAACAAGTCATGTCCAGTGAGCCAGTGACCGGTGAACTAATCACGCCAGGCCCGATCATCCGGCGCAGCACAGTCGGAAACCAGCAGATGGTTAGAATCAAAACCGGTGACATTTACATCTGGCGCCTGAACACAAGCAAGCCACCTCGGGTTGGCGACCACAATGTAATGGCGCCGCGGAACGCCAAGTGAAAACATGGAAAACCGCGATAGCCACGTTCTGCCAAAAACGGCAACATCTCTGCGATCAACACGTAGATCTATTGATGTTCGATTATCGAACGAGTTACAGCGACACCACGGGCGTCACGCCGTTTAAACTCGTGTACGGCTACCGTCCCTCGTCCCCGTCTCAAGCCGTCTTGAACTTCGCGCCCTCGTCTTACACTGTCGATTATCCCCCCCCCCCCCACTTACTTGGACTTTCTGCAATCTTCGCTTCGCGATGCATGGCAAGCCGCGCTACAAAATTGGTCTATTAACTGCAATAAAAACGCCGAGTTGTACAATCGCGCCTCGCGTCCACACTCGTTTCAGGCAGGCGATACGGTCTATTTGCGCGTAGAAGCAGTTCCAAAGGGGGTCTCGTTAAAACTCGCGCCAAAATGGAAGGGCCCTTACACGATCGTTTCAATCACGCCCACGAATGCACGTATTGTCCCCTTTGGTTGCGACACCCCTATAGACACGGTACACCTCAATCGTTTGAAATTTGCAGAGCACGCCACCGTCGCAGAACGACCCGTCGGGGAGAGTCCCAAACCGCTCGGAGATTCCGACGCCACGTTCCAGCCCGCGACCACGCTAGAATCCCCAATCTCGAGCAATCGCGTGTCTATACCACAGGTACGACGTTCTGAGCGTCTAGCTGCGTCTGCGGACAAGCGCAAGTTTAGCCGGGGAGGGGTGTAACAAAGCAGTTTTTGTTCACGTTCACGTTCACGCACACGGTTCTCGATAAAATTTGCAATTAATTAATCGTTAAAAAAAATTTATTTTATAGTTTCGTTACAGTAATCGCGTGTGGGAATGGCTTATCAGTGGCAGCGTGGGGCAAAAGAAAAAGTGCAAATTTTTGAATGTTTAATGTTGAATATTGAATATTGAATTTTTGAATGTTTTTTAATGTCAAGATTTTGCAAAGTCTTGGAATGTGTTTCATGTTCGATGAATTTGTTATGTCTGCTAAAAACCTTCAAATACCGTATTAGCCCCATTAACCCCCCCCCCCCCACCATTAATCCCCTCCACCAATAAACCCCACCCCCCAACCAGTTTCCGAATAATTCCCCCCCCCCACAAATAATCCCACATGGGGGTTAATTGGAAACCTGTTTGAAACACATACCCAGCGAATTCAGTGGCTGAATGCAGTGACATTGGTGAAATTGTGCTACCAAAGGCCCCAAAGGGATGAGTTAATGGTAATTTCATTACAAAAGGCTGTTACAAAAGGAAATCTCTGTGAAAAGTAGAAGTTTCTGCGACTTTCTTGCCTGCCATGCAAGGTACCTATTTTTGCCATTTTTCAACAAACCCCCACCCCTAGAATTTTTTGTAAATAAACCCCCCCACACCAATAATCCCCCCACCAATAAACCCCCACCCCTAAAAGTCGCTGACGTATTAATCCCCCATGGGGGTTTATTGGGGGTAACACGGTATTAGCATTTTGTGTTTTTTTGTGTAAACCTGTGCGTAAAAAACCGAAAGCCGCTTTTCAACGCCGCAAAGCCGCCGAAACCGATTTTCTCAGAGTCCACCCGAATCTCCGACGATTCGCCGCAAACTCCGCCCAACTGTGGCGACGATCATATGAAGCGAATTCATCAGTTGATCACGCAATTATCAACCGTTTCTTCTATTGCAACAACAACAATGTAGAAGACTCACTGCAGTTTGTAACATCCCCGACAGTCTCGCATGGGACAGTCTCGCAAACACACCATCTAATGTACCACATTCGCAAACACACCATCTAATGTACCACACTCGCAAACACACCATCTAATGTACCACACGCACTCCCGCATTAAAACGCACTTTCGCATTAACACACGCAGTCTCTCACATTCACTGGCACTCATGTGCAAAACATGCACAAAACATCGCGCTAACGCGCACGGTGTAATATCACTGTATACACACACTCACTGGCACACATGCCTACGCTTGACGCAATCTTGCAATCTCCAGCTTGGCGCTCAGCTCTATGGCACCATCGCATTTTTTAGAGAAATTTTTGATCGCACAAACGCACAAACAAAATGTTTTCATTCTTCTTCTTTAGAAAAATGTTCTTATTCTTTCTAGATAGCCGTTTGAAATCGACAAACGCACGCCGACAAAATGCACCTAACCTTTGGACCAAGACCAGGCCAAGACGCCCGCCCGCCGTCAGAACGCATGTTTTTAACGCATGTTTTTTTTTGATTTTTGATCCGAATTCTTTTAAATGTTTGTTGTTGTATGTATGTCTTTTCAATTTTTGTTTTGTCTAGAATTTGGATATAAAATGTGTTTCATTTGTGTTTTTTGGGCAGTTGTTGTTTGTATCGGGCGCGTCCGCAAATAAAAGTGTTGAATTGAATTATTGTGTTTTCGCAATGAATCTCCCGCAGCAATAGGTTAGGCCTTGTCACAAGTTCATACTCAACTCAACTCATGTGCTGGTTACAGCATGAAATGCCGATAAGAAATACCGCGTGCATGTTTTGTCTTGTTTCTTTTGATGCAATGGTTTAGTTTACAACAGTTCAGTTTTTTTTTCATGTCTGTTTGGTGCTACTGTTCAAAAAATTGCTGAATCTACGTATAACAGTTTCCACTTCGATAGTATAATAAAAGTCAAGAATAAAATCAAGAATAAAATAGCCACTTGTGACCAGAATAACTCACTCGAACACCCGTCATCGACATACAATTGAAGTTGGAAGCTGCTGTCATACATGCATACCTACCTAGTTGAAGTACCTCACCTCAACGATTGAACAAAGTTATCGAAACACATTATCGAGTACGTACACAATCGCAAGCACCAAATGCAAGAGCAGCGAACGCTTTCTCACTAAACCGTGTATTATGTTGCAAACACGTTTACGGGCCGGTGCCAGTGCCGGATGTCGCCGCAGAACTTCTGGGTATCCGTCATACCTATCTAATTGATTAATTGGGTATCCGTGGGTTTTCATGACAAATTTGTCACGATTGCCAAGACGACTACACCTGGGTGAAATGGTTCTCGCTCCAGAATGGCACCTACCACTGCTCGCTGTTCGTGAATTTTACGAACCAACAATACCCAAGAACCGGGAACAACACGCCGTGCAGACAAAAAATACCGTAAAGTCTTGCATATAAGGTTCCTCCCACTTATAAGACCCCCACCCAAAAGTGGGCGGAGTGTCACACGGCGGGAAACCAAAAAATTCAAAATTTTGACTTGGTCGAAATCCTCCCCCGTTTATAAGGCCCGGAATTCCTAATGTTCGCTTTATAAGACCTCCTCCCACTTATAAGGCTGTCACACGAATTTCCACTTTTTTCTGAAATTTTTGATTTTCAAATTTATATAAGGAGACCTTATATGCAAGACTTTACGGTATTTGCATCACACGATTTGCTGATATGGGTCGTGTACCTCTAATACAGAGCGCAATTGTCATAACTGTCAAACGTCAAAGGCCGATTATGAATTGGGCGCAAGTTAGCCGGGTTGACGCATGACAGGACTATATTTAAAAATAAGCGACCAAAGCGCGAATACTTTACGTTTTTTGTAACTGGCGCCGGTAGAAAAAGCGATCCGAAAATAGACATTAGACGAACCGACAACACAGCGCTGCAAGCTGCGCAGAAAAGCGCCATTTGAAGAAATCATGAAGAATTCAGGCAAACGTGCAGAATGAATGCCTCAACAACGCCGTTCTTGAGTGTAATAACGCAGTTCTTGTATACAGCACGTTCACGCACGCTGCTCGCATTCACGCACTCTCCCATTCACAATTAATCGTTGAATTTTTTGTTTTAATTAATTAATTTTTGTAATTAATTGTTTCAGTTTTGCTACAGTAACCCAAGCTTATCAGCGGCGTGTGGCAATGGCAAAAGAAAGGGGAGTCGGTGGCAATGGAACTTTGATTTTTATTGAACGTTTTAGTGACGTAAAAGTTCGACATTTTAGTTGAATTTCGGGCCCTTTAAACTCGCGTTTTTTGATGTGATAATGTTTTTGAATGTCATGATTTTGTGATTTGAATTTGAAGATTTTGCATTTTTCGTACAGTATGGCCGAATAAATGAGACAGTCCATCAAGGCGGGATCAGCCGCAGACTAGGAGTTGTCTTTTTCAAGAAAGCCAACGTAATTCCCAATCATGTGTACAAGGGATAAAGAATGAACAGAATAGCGCGGACAATCCATTAGTTTAAAAAAACGCGACAAATTTGGCACACAATTCAGTTTATGAACGTCTTTTTTCTTTCATTCAAAATTCGCGCGCTCCTTGCACCCTGAAAAAAGCTGCTATGTTTAACCGGCCATACCGTAATTCTTGGAATGTTCCTTGGAATTTGTTATGTCCGCTGAAAACATTCAAATATCATCATTTTGTGATTTTCCTTGCCAGAGTTTTCGCAGAGAGTTTTTGCCGGTGTGCTTTAGCCAGTGGGCCACAGTATTGCAAATCTCGATCGTAAACACCAATGATAACAATAAGATACTTGCAGAAACTACCTTTAAGCGTGGAAATGCGCTTTCAGCGCACCAAGTTTGCCAATAATTGGCAAAACTCGATTATGAATTGAACCGAACGCCTTATGACGTACCCGGTATTTGACCAGGAATTTCTTACCAGGAATCGGACAACACAGTGTGTTCCCGCCCGGGCGGCTGTTGTCCGGTACGCACTCATAGTCGGGCGGACACGAACGGAACGGTGAACAGCGGACGTAGTTGCCGTAGCGGTCCAGCGCAGGGTCACCTTTGCCGCATTGGGCTGCAACAACAACAACGATCCGCGTTTTTGTGTTTTGCTACAAAAAAATAAAATCTATTTTATTTTAGACTGTTCCCAACTATTTACCGTATTTTAGTCATGACTCATGACAACATGTGGGTACGCACTTCACAATAAATATTATACCTGCCACAGTGGTCGTTGACGAAACGATACACTGAGGAGAGGAAAAGAACAAAATAATCAATGCAATAATGTGTCGATGAAGATTGTCTCAACCGACTGTTTGTCGTTTCGTTGACGACCTTTTTATCTCAGCGAAAAAAAACCAAGGAAATAATCAAAAACCTAACAAAAATGGCGTGATCTATGAAAAACTTAAGAAAAATTCACCAAGCGCCGAGCATCCCTCCCAGCATTGCTCCTTGGTCGCGAATCGATTTCCGTTGCCGCCACAGCCGTGGAATTGAAACTGGAGGCACTCTTTCGGGCCGTTATCGAAATACCAAAAGTGCTGCGTGGTCGAGTGCTCCGTGCACGCGTATCCGGACGACTTCGGTTGTTGGCACTGTTGTGCTGGAATTGTTTTTGTTAGTTTTTTTTCATCAGAAAAAAGTCGAAACGAATGCTTCCGTTTCAGTGCGTTTGTTTTCGTCCAAAGAGCGTTTTGAAGTTTTTTCCAAGAAAAAATGAAATAAAGTTAGAAGTGGTGCGTGAACGCTCTACAGAAATGCCTGCACAGAATGCATGCATCAGTGACAACCAACCAATCAGCTGATTCCCTATAATTTAGATTTCGACTGTACAGTGTACACCATCTTCCCAAAACCCTTTTCAAGAAAGCTCTATCGTTTTTCCAATTAGATCATATTTCTCACATGAAAAAACTATGCACGGAACTGAAAAATTAGGGTTTGTTTTGAATTATCAATATTTACATGGACATAACATGATGCAGTAGGCAATCAGCACGCCACGCCAGGGTCAGACCAGACACAGTTGACATTATTGTTTTTCTGAAAACGACCCACCTGCCAACTGCGAGAGAACCGCGCGCGGGCAGTGCAGAACAAAAATGATGAAAATCAAAAAATCGATGATGAATTCTGGCGGGTTACACGACGACATTTGAGAGCGTCATTGGTGGCGGAAAAGAAATCAACGCAAGAAAAACAGAAAATGACAACAATGATAACGAAAATGATTGACTTTTGCTTACTTTTCAGTTCAGCAGACACACACAAACATACAGCAAACGAAACTGGATTTGCTCTGCGGGCGGCGACTTTCGTTTGTGAAGATCCTCTGCCCACGCCACTTTTTCTTTTTCAAATTTCAACTGTTGTTTTGTTGAGCAACTTACGTTTCATTCAAAAAGTCACACAAACTCACGCTGCATTCCAGGTGGATACGAAAGTAAACAAGCAAACCAAGGAAACTGACGCGCCGCAAGAAAATGCAACAAACCCAAACCGCAGGAGGAATAACGTCAACGTCAAAATCACAGAACCGAAAAGGCATCAAAATGAAAAAAGTAAATTATATGTTGATCCGGTGTTTAATAGTTGTTGGTTCGAGGAGACCAAATTCGATAGGGGCCGTAATTCGATAGATTTTGCGTTTGGAAAAGATCTTGCTTGTTTGATTCTCAGTCAGTCGAAACAAAACAAGATGTTTTGAATTATCAAACTCCTTATTTTGCGCGAACCCACAGGCCAAAATCCAGCGTCAACCAAAAAAACTGTCTGCTCAAAAAAAACTTCCAGAGTTTCTCGCATCCGATTTTACGTCACAGTCGCAAGAGGGCGTTTGGCGCGGTTTTCCATTCTGCCACCTTCTGCAGCCAATCAACATTTTACACGTCATCATCGAATGATCAACGTGCATGCAATTGATTGGTTTGCACTTTGAAGTTTTTGCGCAGGTCAATCGGAAAAAGTATTTAAAACAGACAAAAACTACAAATAAACAAAAAAAGAACCACAGCAACAGCAAGTAAACAAAATGGAGCAGGCGAACAACAACAACAACTCGAAAATAACGGATCGGTTTGCGAAAGCTGCTGCTGATGAAAACAACCGCTCAAAACAGTCGTCGTCATCAGTACGAGCAACCGAGTTTGAAAGGACGTTGAAATGCTTCACCAGCACCACAAGCACACGCTCCGCATCCGCCGAGCCCCAGTCGCCGTCGCCACCGAAACAACAACAACAACAGAAAAACGAGGTGAATGTGAAACGGCTGCACATTGCGAAGGACCGACCTGAAATCCGGAAAGTTGTGAGCGAAGAAACAAACAACAACGGCGCCACCAGAATGGAGTCTGAAAAACACGAAAGCGACAGCGACGCGGCGAGTCTCCGCAGTCGGAAGTTGTCTTGTATGTCGACGGCGCACTCGCCGGAGCGTTCGGTGAGGTTTTTTTCTGTGTAAATAACATCCTGTGCTTCTTTCACTGGCTGGTTTTTTCGATTGAGCTTTTTGATATTTGCGTACAAGCTGTGGGTGCGCATTATCACCGATGATTGTGTTTGTCAACGCGATTCACCACAGTTGCTTGATGTTACAATTCATTTGGAACGTGTCGATGCCGCTCGGACACCTTCAGCCCAATGAGCCAGTCAGAAAACGTCATTTGTCCCTGTCATTTGTCACAAGAAATCTCGTGTCTGATTGTCACATGTTCACCATTCCCTCTATTTCAGTCCTCGTCGGAGTTACCAACGGTCAGCAGTTCAACGTCGAAATCGTTGTCATCGTTCGTGACTCCGGAACAAGGCTGCGACTCATCGAAACGAGTCGATGAGAAACCAAAATTGGCATGGAATGATCCGAGGATTTTGAAGGCTCAAGAAGTTGGAAAACACGATAAAAAACGTTTTTTATTGATGTTCTTGTGTTCAGTGTACAGTGGTTGGCTGAAATTCCAAAGGTCTGCTGTACTGTCCCAGCGAGCCTTCGTGCGTTCGAAAGGTGGTCGAACATCGCACTCAAATTTCCGAAAAACCGCACTCGATTTTTCAACAACAAAAAAAACCGCAGACCATCCGCATTCACCGAATCCTGCTCGACTCGCTGCCGCAGCCAAACAGCAACAGTCTGATCGACGAGCAGAATCCGAGCATCGACGTGCATCAGCTGCTGAGCAACTGGCTGAAGGAGCAGCAACGATCGACTGCGGACGGCAATCGCGTCGATCCATTCGAGCGAGCGCGTTGCGTCGGTTTCGGCGGTCACCATCATCATTCGCCCGTCGTTGATCTGCCGATGCTGCAGAGTCGCTTCAAGAATTAGTGAGTTTTTGTTGTTGTTGTTGTTGTTGTTGTTGTTGTTGTTGTTGTTGTTCGGCGTCGAACTCTATAATTTATTGGCGGTTAGGTGATTGGTCCGGTGATCATGCATGTGCAGCGGCGAGACTCCGCCCCCCCGCAGCAATGGAGAAAAGGTTGCCAAATACGGGCATTTTGAGTTGAGTTTCAAAACAACCCGCTTCACAAAAGCGCGAATCACGAATGCACTTTTAGGAGCATTCATGGTGCAGTATTAGGTGACCACCGCCTAGCTATGTTCTAACAGCACAGCTGCGCGTTACTAAATACTGCTTCATGAATGCGCCGTTTTTCTCGCAGCTCCAAAGATCTCCACGACGCACTGTCCGAGAGGCACAAGGCGAAACTGAGTCTGTTGGAGCAACGCGATATCAACGACCGTTGTGGCTCCTATCGCGATCGAGCGTTCATGTATTCGTTGAAAAGTGAGCTTTTGAATGGTTTGTTTGGCGTTTCGTGGGTTTTTTTAGAAGAGTATGTTTCGGTGTTTTGGTCTTGTTTGGCGTTTTTGGGGGTTTTCAATGAAATCATTCAGCTGGGGTTCGGTCGGATGAACCTGTTTGAAAGAGACACTCGTAACAGTTGATTGGTGGGGTGGATGATGGAATTGTCAATTGCGAGCATGAAGCATGTACAGTCGAACTCAAATGCATGTGGAACTCGCTGATTGGCTGCGTTTCAAGAATTCGGGTCACTAATTGGTGCGCCTAGTTCTGTGCAAGTGCAACCAATCAGTGTTACGTAGTTCACAAATCATGCATAGTTTTTGTTCGTACTGTACGGTTTCGTAGTTTTCAGGTCCCGCGTAACGCGTAACCTACAGCCCTGCCCACACCACTACGGAGAGATTGAAATTTCGCAAACGTTTGACTTTTGTTTCGCTCTTCACTGGAATAACATTTGAATTTTTCGCAATCCACAGAATCGCCCATGGCCTATCGCAACGCGCTGGTGATGTGGCACGAACAATTGAAAGCGTTCAAATTGAAGCTACAAGAAACTTGTGAACAGCTGTCAATCGGTGCTATTTTTTGCAGCTTTCTTTGTTGTTTTTGAATCAAACGTTGAATTGGTTTCCGTTGTCCCTGTTGCATGATGAATGGCTGGCTATATTGCACATTTGAATTGGATATGCTGATTGGTTACGAGTGCTGCAGTGTCCGAGCTTTATTCAGATGGCCACGAATAAATCGCTCACGTAGTTTGGCTGAGGATAAATTAGTACCATATTTTCACAACTGCCGGTTTTCACAATTTCCCTTGTGGCAGCAATGGACAAACAAATCAACGCTGATTGGTCGGTCAAGTTTCACGTCCTAATACAGCCAATCAGCATCATGCAGGACGTTTGAATGGTTTGGGTTTCCACTGATTGCAATTTGTGCCGCAGCGAAAAAAGTGACGAGCATTAATAATGTTTCAATTTTTGCTATTCCAGATCCAAACGACGAATCGTCAGTGCTGTGCACCGAATTGGACTTCGAGGAGGGCATGTACTTCGGCGCTTGCAGCGAGCCGATGCTGACGATGCTGCGGTTCAACACGCGACGACACGAACGCGACTATAATGTCACGCTGAAGTGGGTGGATTTGGGTTGATGGGGTTGATTGATTGATTGATTGGTTGGTTGGCGATTGATGGATGGATTTGTTGATTGATTGATTGGTTGGTTGGTGCATTGACTTTTGATTGGCTGGGGCGAGGTGGAGGTTGATTAGGTGGCTGTGGCGGTCGCTTGTGTGATTGGTTAATTCGATTGGAACGAACGAACGAACGGTGATTTTGGGCGATGTTTTTAACCACGGCTAACCCTGAAAAGCGTACAGAACACCGTCGAGTGGGGCGTCGTCTACACTCCGCCTTTACTGCAAGCAGTGCCTGTTCTGCATCCGTGGTCATCACCAACCAACCAGTGATATATGGCAATAGACTGCAAACTCAACTCGAAATGGACTGTCGACCAAAAACGAAAAAAACCGTTCAATCTCGCTCGCTGTCGCTTCAGAATCGAGATGTTCAGCTGGAACTGCGAGGTCGAGAACGTCGCCGACGACGACGAACGCTTGATCTCCGAGTTGCTGTTCGCCTGCTACGATGCGCGCATCTTCGTCGATCAGGCGATTCGCACGTGCGTCTGGGAGGTGATCGACGCGTCGCGGCATTCGTCGAGTTCGACTGCAGCAATCGCCTCGAATTAGGCAATTGATTGGTGCGTTGGTTGGTTGATTGATTGATTGGTTGGTGCGCTGGTTGGTTGATTGGTTGATGCACTGGTTGATTGATTGGTTGGTGCACTGGTTGATTGATTGCTTGGTGCACTGGTTGATTGATTGATTGGTGCACTGGTTGATTGATTGGTTGGTGCACTGGTTGATTGATTGGTTGGTTGGTGCGCTGGTTGATTGATTGGTTGATGCACTGGTTGATTGATTGCTTGGTGCACTGGTTGATTGATTGGTTGGTTGGTGCGCTGGTTGATTGATTGGTTGATGCACTGGTTGATTGATTGATTGGTGCACTGGTTGATTGATTGGTTGGTGCACTGGTTGATTGATTGGTTGGTTGGTGCGCTGGTTGATTGATTGGTTGATGCACTGGTTGATTGATTGCTTGGTGCACTGGTTGATTGATTGATTGGTGCACTGGTTGATTGATTGGTTGGTTGGTGCGCTGGTTGATTGATTGGTTGATGCACTGGTTGATTGATTGGTTGATCGATGCGTCTAGGCAACTCGAGAGTTCGGCAACGGCCGCTGCAACAACAGCCACCACCTCGAATTAGGGATCGATTGATTGGTGTGCTGATTGGTTGATTAATTGGTTGAATCGATTGATTGATTAATCTATTTATTGTTTGATTGACTGGTTGATTGACGGATTGATTGATTTAACAATTCATTGTGTCAGTCAAAGATCAGTTGATTATTTTGTTGATTGATTGTTTCGCAATGCGAAATAAAACACATTTGATCGATTAAACCAATCAGTATTGTTCTGCCGTTTTTATGTTTTTAATGGTCTGGTCATTCTTTTCAGGCCAATTTTTGATATCGCACTTTCTGTTGTTGTGGTTTCTTGGTGAAAAAACACATCCAGTTTTTTGGTTGGTCCGGTAGTTTTCGTTCTTTTCTGTTAGTTTTTTTACTTATTGTTCCTTGTGGTGGCTTAGGTTTTTCCCCTGCCAACTTCTGATTCGATTCGGTATGTTCAGTTGGTTATGCTAGCCACTGTGTTTGTTGCTTTTGTGGTTTTTTTCTGATGTAATTTCTCTGTTTCTGTTCTGTTGTGTATTTTTATGTCCCAGTATTTTTCGTTTGTTCGTTTTGTTTGTAGTATTAAAATTAAGCATTTTTCATTTGATGGAATCATTCGCCACTAGAAAACCTCGGTTACCCGCACGTTACATTGAATTACTCGCTGTTCTGGTACACTGTTGTCAAAAGAAATGAACGAAAAATGGTGCTTTTGCTGGTGTAGTTTTTTTTCCGTGTGGTATCGCGTTATAACCGCAAAAGAATATTTAAAATCAAGTTTTTCTATGCAATCCGCATTTTTTCATCAAAACAATTTACCAATGAGCTGAATTGTTTCCAATAGCGGCGGGGTCAACGTGAATCGGAAAACGTGGAATGGACAGCAACTCGCAGCGACGCCGTCTGAATAAGGTTTTTGGCTCCATTGACATTTTCAATCATTACTGCATAAAAAATTGTAACCGGGTTGATTATAAACCGTAAAGGGGAATTTGGCAATTCGTTTTTTGTGCGTACGCTCGGACAAGAAAGACGCTTCGGAAAAATGACCGCGTGATTTTGAAATCGTGTCGTGTGTGCTATCTGAATGCATTACGGACACGGTTAGTTTGCCAACGGTATTTAGAACAACATCTGTGCGTGCGGGACAAAATACTAAACGGTGTTTTCGTCTTAAGACTCCTCTTTTCATCTGAAAGCGTATCTTTTTTCCAGTCGCAATAAATCGCAAAACAAAAACCCTCCAAAAAACCCTACTTATAGTTGTATCGTGTCGCAGTGGTCGGCCACGAGTCGAATCGCTCGACCGTTTGCGTGGCGGACAGCGAATTGATGGGCGACTTGAGTTCGTTGAAGCGCCTCTTTGACATCCAACGACTGGCGCTGGAGCAGGGCGCACGATTGCTCTTTGGTACGGTCGGTTTGTTTAGACCTGACACTTTGTCGCGGAATACAGCGTGTGCGACAAAAAAAGTGAAGAAACCGGATCGGAGTGCGACCAGAAAGCATTCGGCCACAATTGGGCTGTTTGGATTGCAAACCGGACCAGATCATTCGTTGTTTCCGTGATTCAGTGCGAAAGAAGTTGCACTGTGATTTACCGATTTTCGTGCACTGCAATTCAGGATAACGGAAGATTTTGTTTTCCAATTTCTAAGTTCCCTCATTTTCAGATTGCCCAATAAATCTGAGCCTGTCAATTACCAAATAAAAGAATAAACATAAAACGCGCGTTTTTCAGGAGAAGGCTAATTGATTATTGACGAGTGACGACTGATTTTCGCATGTACCCAATCGGCCTGATATGTGATGAAAAATGTGTTTATTCCGGCACGGACTGGCCTGCCAAGTAGTGCCAATTTAACGAAACATCCGCATTCTGTGTAAAAAGCCGTCACTGCAAATAAAAACTGCTTTCATTATCAGGTGCGAAAAGCACGAGTGAACGCGAGACGAAAAACTCAGACAAACCAGAAAACGACGAAAACACCGACCAACCGGAGACGAAAATGGAAACGTCGACGTTGAAAGAGTACTCGGTCAGGGGAACGGAAGCCGATGAGAACTACAGTCTGTTTTGTCGGTCGGTTTTTTTGGGTAACTTTTGTGGCAGTTTTTTTGGGCAGTTTTTTTGTGAACAACAGAAACAGTTTCTGTGAGCAAATACAGTCAACTCTATGTCATATACAATCAGCTGATTGGTTAGTCTGGTGGTGACCACTCGTGAGGGCGTGTAACATGCGTTTCGTGCAGGACAGACTCCGCCTCCACGGAATGCTAGCATCACGTGGTCCACCGAGTTCGACTGAATATGAACGTTTTACATGCTAATTTACAACGAATACAAACCAAACAGATCATTCTCGAACATATTTTCTGTAGCGTCAAGCATTCGTGGAAAGAACTGTGTCGTGCGCACGAGGCGGAGCTAAAGTTGACTGAGGCACTGGAGGAACACGATAAAATGTCGGCGATCCGCGATCGGATTTGGATGGAGGCGACGGAGCACTGTGAGCGTGAAACGGGTTGTTGGGGTTATTTTTGTGGTATTTCGGTTTTCGTACTGTAATTGTTGCGTTCGGATTTCAGTACAAGACACCTGCGGTAACGTGTTGCACTATTGGCATCGCCAGATGGTTGCATTCAATGCTCAGTTGACTGCGGCAATGACTGGTTTGGAGATTGGTATTATACTACTGTCGAACTCTAGATTATCGGCAATCAGCTGATTGGTTGGTGATCACGTGACGCGTGCTTTCTGTAGTACAGCTTACGTTGCTATGGGGGCTGAGTCTGTCGTGCATCACGTGACCACCAACCAAATCAGCTGAGTCCCTATAATTTAGAGTTCGGCTGTTAAAATCGGTTGTTTCGTTTACAAAGAATGATGTTCTCTTTATAGTTCGTGAACGAGATCATTCGGAATTTCCACTTTCTCGTTAAAGAATTCGGTTTTCAATAATTTTCAGAAACGGACCAATCCACGGAGCCGTCCGCGTTGTGCAACGGCCAATCAGCGTACAGCGAGGAAACGAACAACGACGGCCAGCCAATAGCGGCCGTGTTGACGTTCACCACGAAACGGCACAATCGCATATTTGACATTGTTTTTCGGTTTGCCGTTTTTTGTTTTGATTGACGTTATTTTCCATATTATTTGTTGCATTTCTACTTCTCCTTACAGTTTCGCACTCGACTTGCTGTAAATCAGCACGCGCCTTTTTTGCCACCACCCGACTGTTGCTGACTCTGCGCACACTCAATTTGAAATTTCAATGCAGCCAATTTATGTTATTCAAATTTTAAATTTATTGAAATGCAGCCAATCATTCGGTACTATGGAGCGGTCGGTATCTCAAACTGGAAACCCTCAAAACATTTTCCTGCGGGACGTGTTATTCCGGTTTTGAGTTGGAACGAAAACAGTTCAGCTGACGCCAATAAATTGGTGTGTGACACCTTTGAACAAACTGCAGACTCCGTGGTGTGGTGTGACTCTGACATGTGTCTTCACTAACACAGTCCCACTATATATCATTCACAATTAGCTGATTGGTTGGTGGGTGACCACGCGATGCGTGCATTCCTGTCTCTGTATAGTCCGGATTGACTCCACCTCCACAGCAATGCCTACACACAGCACGTGATCACCAACCAATCAGCTAACTGCATATGATATGGAGTTTCGCCTACCAATCAGTCTACCGGCGTCCGACTCCGCCCCCTTCTCGGTCGAGACCACGCCCACCGGCGCGCTGACGCACGACTCCGCCCACTGGGTGGCGCAACTGTTGGCCGACTGCGCGGACGAGTGGCGCCCGGTCGACTTCGTCGTGCACCGCTGCGTCTGGCCGGCCGTCGACCGCTGGGCGCACGCGCAGGACACGCAGCTCGCGCAGCGGCACGAGTTTGAGTATTTTCCGATTCGCTGGGAGGCGGAGCGAGGTTTGCGTGTAGGGTTTCTTGACCTTTTGGCTTGGGTTAGGGGAAATTAAGCGAAATCGCGTTTTCGTTTGGCCAATTTTCTTTGGCAAAGCGAAAAGGCCGGTTTGTTTTGTCGGATCGGTGCAACAGTTTTGTTTGCTGCTCTGTTCGGTGTCTAAACCTGTGCTATTTGGAACTGTTTTTTAGCAATGAGAGACCTTTGTTGGAATTCCGTGTGTGCGGAGAAACGTTGAGAGTTGAAAACATAGAAAACCTCGACGTTTCCTTTCGACATACGAAGAAACAGTTGGTGACATCCGAAGGTTTGCTTGTAATTTCACAGCTCAAAAGGTGACCCCCACAACCGACACCAGTAAAGCCAGCGATGCAGCCTCCAAGTTGAACGAAGAAAAACCGGAAAAAAGTTCGGAATCGGCACATGACGTCGTCGCTCGTAAAACTCTGAAAACCACCAATCAGTGCTCAAACAGTGAACGGAACGACGAAAAACCGAACGAACACCCACAAGACGACACCGTGAAAGTGGCAGCGCAAGAGGAAAAAATGGTGGCGGATGACACTCAAGTGGAGGAAGGCCACGAACGCAGCTGTTTGTTGGAATCGGGCGACAGTCCGAGCAAGAAACAAGAGGTCTCGATGGTCGCTGCAAAGTTTTTTCTGGAAAACGAGCGTTCGACGGATTTAGCGACGAAGGCACTGGCGGAGTTGGACGCTCAGAAATGAGAAACTGGAATTTGGAGCTGCCGCATTGTTTCAGCTTTGTTCGTCTTGTCAATTTCTCTGTTTTGTTGTTTGTTTTTTCTCGGGTCTAATTCGTGAGTATTGTTGTTGTTTTTTGGTGATTCAGCAATTCGGGGAATATTCGATGTTTTGTCGAGGGGTGCCCATGAATCTGTCGAAAATCGAATCGAATATCCATCTCAACGAAAATATCTGAACGCAGCTACGGAACCGGGTGTTTAAGACTCGCTTTTTGAGTCGACCGACCCGGTCTCCACACCTCTAGGCACAGTTTTTAAAAAGTATTTAGATTTTGACGAAATTAACACCAGTCGAACCGTCTCGATGCGCTGAGTTCGAAAATCATATTTATTTTTTAATTTGACCCGGTTTTATGTTTCAAAAAACGAAAAAACCGTTTTTTTGGGGGACCTTTAGAAAAATAGTTCTAACTCGCCTCTGCGTTAAGCTATTAACAAAATTCAAAAACCAATCAATTTCGCATGTGCTCGCGCATATTTTTATGTTAACAATGTTATACAAAAAATGCTGTTTTATGCATTAAATTTAAGAAAAACTAAAAGAGTATGTGGTTTTTGCTCTGTTTAGGCACTTTTAAAGCGGATGCGGAGTAGGGTTGCTAAGTGATTCTGAAAGCCCTTGAAAAATGCTACAAGTATGCAAAAAATAAAAAAAATCGATTGCGCATTAAGAAGTAACGAAGCATTACAATATCGATCGTGCGCATACATAAAGAGTATTTCCTGGTATGCCGACAAATTGTGGAGCAACGGAGACAAAAACCAAAAACGGGTATTAGGGCAACTTTTTGCGCTGAATCCGAAATAGTGGGTACCGTTGCAAAATTTTGCTACAGTAACCCAATATTTGCGATTTTTGGCTTTTTTGGCTCTTTTTTGGATTGTTTCTAATCCGTGTGGTGTTATACTTGAACTAATCAGGCCAAATTTGGTATCAATCGGCTCCCCTTAATTATGCGAACAATTTCCATTTAGATACCGTAACTATATCGTGATTACGGTAACCCGTAGAGCACGATATTTACCCTTTTTAACAATTTTTAGACCGAAAGTGACATTTTTGATTCCTGTAGTGTTCTAGTTGTTCCAGTTGAATCAAATTTGTCAGTCAATTACTCTACAATTGTAACATCAATCTACCAAACCAATCAAATTTAGCATCCATCAGACACCGTAATCCTCGTCGACTACCATTCCCAGTGTGTCTCTTTGCACCCCCAAATTTTTAGGGGCCACCTCAGGTGCTGATTTTTTTTATTTTTTTCAAGTTTTCACCATTTTCAGGCATGAAATTGCTTTATGGTCTATGCAATGTTATACTTGAACGAATCTAGTCATATTTAGCATCAGTCGACTCCCGTTGATTAGGCAATCAACTTTCAATGAGATACCGTAATCCTTGCTTGACTACCGTACTTTTCAAAGCACGGTATTTTACTAATTTTGTACATTTTTCAAGCCTGAAATCGGCTGTTTTGATCCATGTAGTGTTACACTTGAACAATTTTAGTCAAATTCGCGATCAATACACTCCCCTTGATCCGGGAAACAACTTTCACTCAGATACCGTAATCATTGCTTGACTACCGTTCCTTCCCACCCTCAAATTTTCAGGGGCCACCTCAGGTGTTGAAACCGTAACGAAAGGGGGATTTCGGGTAAAAAGAAATCTTACTGAGAAAAACGTTCACAACCTGAGTTATCTTACTTTGCCCGATGTTTCTATCGTGCCCTATGCCATGGGGATGAGGAAGGAATTCCTTTAATAATAAATTTAAAATTAAAAAACAAGTCACAAAAAATTTGAAACCCTGTTATAAACACAAATCAAGGTTGCTGACTTCGAATATGTGTGTTTATTTTTTCATACGAATTACACCGCACCCTAAAAACGGCCTCTATACAAACGAAAAAAGGAAAAAAAGGAAAAATAAAAAAATCTTTTTTATAGTTGATTGTCGGATAATTGTCGTAATTATAGTGATTATTTATTGATTATAGTTCTATATTGCTCGTCTGGTCTCTATCTTCGATAAACTCACCACTTATTCCAACTTTATTTCCATAAAAATCGTTTTGAGACACGGAGTAATCTGTATAAAAAATAAAAAAATCAGCACCTGAGGTGGCCCCTAAAAATTTGGGGGTGGGAAGAGACACACTGGGAATGGTAGTCGACAAGGATTACGGTGTCTGATGGATGCTAAATTTGATTGGTAGATTGATGTTAAATTTGACTAGATTCGTTCAAGTATAACACTGCATGGACCATAAAGCCAATTTCATGCCTGAAAATAGTGAAAACTTGGTAGAATACCGTGCTTCAAGAGGTACAGAAGTCAAGCTATGGTTACGGTATCTAAATGAAAGTTGTTTGTCTGATCAAGAGTAATTGACTGATACAAATTTGATTCAATTGGAACAACTAGAACACTACAGGAATCAAAAATGTCACTTTCGGTCTAAAAATTGTTAAAAAGGGTAAATATCGTGCTCTACGGGTTACCGTAATCACGATATAGTTACGGTATCTAAATGGAAATTGTTCGCATAATTAAGGGGAGCCGATTGATACCAAATTTGGCCTGATTAGTTCAAGTATAACACCACAAGGTTTAGAAACAATCCAAAAAAGAGCCAAAAAAGCCAAAAATCGCAAATATTGGGTTACTGTAGCAAAATTTTGCAACGGTACCCACTTTTTCGGATTCAGCGCAAAAAGTTGCCCTAATACCCGTTTTTGGTTTTTGTCTCCGTTGCTCCACAATTTGTCGGCATACCAGGAAATACTCTTTATGTATGCGCACGATCGATATTGTAATGCTTCGTTACTTCTTAATGCGCAATCGATTTTTTTTATTTTTTGCATACTTGTAGAATTTTTCAAGGGCTTTCAGAATCACTTAGCAACCCTACTCCGCACCCGCTTTAAAAGTGCCTAAACAGAGCAAAAACCACATACTCTTTTAGTTTTTCTTAAATTTAAAGCATAAAACAGCATTTTTGTATAACATTGTTAACATAAAAAATGTGCGCAAGCACATGCGAAATCGATTGGTTTTTGAATTTTGTTAATAGCTTAACGCAGAGGCGAGTTAGAACTATTTTTCTAAAGATCCCCCAAAAAAACGGTTTTTTTCGTTTTTTAAAACATAAAACCGGGTCAAATTAAAAAATAAATATGATTTTCAAACTCAGCGCATCGAGACGGTTCGATTGGTGTTATTTTCGTTAAAATCTGAAAACTTTTCAAAAACTGTGCCTAAGGGGGGTCGATATTCTGAAAAAGCCGATCTTAATTAGTTTTGTCAATTTTTTTCTGCTTCTGTTTTGAGTGTTTTTGTTTTGTTTTGTTGACCTGGTTATAATTTGTTATTTTTTTGGTTCTGTTTTTTGGTAATTACAATTTTCTGCTATTCTTTTCAGTCCGTGTTATTCTGACGTTATCTGTGTGATGAAACATTCCACTGTTTCCACCATGCATGTTTTTGAGAGATATGTGGATCAAATTCATCTGAAAACAAAACAATGGGAACTGATTGAAGCTTAAATACAGCGAAAAAAAACAAAACCGCCCAATTAGAACCGCGATGAAAAAAATAAATGAAGAAGCTTGCTTGGCCCACATAAAACACATTTGAAAGAATTCACTTCACCGGATTACAAAACGAAAATCCAGAAAAAAAACAATGAAAAAATCAATAATTGGAATCATACACAGGTGCCTCACGTTTTTCAATAATAATAAAAACCAAATCATTCCGAGTTTCCGACCAAAATAACTGAATAAAGGAAATAATTTATGATTACTTTCCTTCATACGATGAATCACAGGTACGTTTTTGTAAAAAAATAGCGCTTTTTGATAAGAAAGAAGAACTTTAAGATCGAAACGCATACAAGAACATGAGAAACAGGCAGACGGAGACGACGAGGCCAACGATCACGGTGTCCTTGCGTTTTTTGAATTGAATCTTGTGCATCAAATTGTTGAGCGCCGGGTAACGTTCTGAATATTGGCGGCGAAAAATAAAGCTAGAAACGGCTAAATATCTTGGAAAACAGTTGGCAGTCATCACACATCATACCGACAGTTTTGCCGGTTTTCGCTGCCAGTAATAGAACAAAGTGTGTGCGAGTGTACAACATCACAAAACACAAATTGACTTTTCCACAGTCAAACTGTCAAAGTGTAATACAGTTTCGGCATTCCACGATTTTCAATTTGATACGTCGATTGGCTGCTGCATCGACCTGGTTGGACCAATCAGTCCGAGTCGCCAAATACAGAGTTTCACACGACATTTTTTGAGTTTTCGTTTCACCAATTAGGAGGACCAACTTCCATACAAACGTGGATGCCGTTCAGTCAAACCAAAAACTGTTCACTCAAAAAAGACGCATTACTTGTGATGGTGTTGATCTTTTT
This sequence comes from Theristus sp. LFF4_11, assembly GCA_030248135.1. NCBI lineage: Eukaryota > Metazoa > Nematoda > Chromadorea > Monhysterida > Xyalidae > Theristus > Theristus sp. LFF4_11. The sequence goes on along the minus strand of JASANC010003281.1, from coordinate 27,109 downwards.
CGTGATGTCTCGGAGGCCAGATCGTTGCGACGCAAGGTGCTCCTTGGTCGAGATGGCTATACTGATTTGTTCGTCCAATAAGCGATCAGTACTGAAAAACAGTGTGCTTTCCACGCATATTATTGTGAATAACTGTATTTTTTTGAAGTATTCCCCCCAGCAATTTCGCGAACCCGACCAAACGATATCGAACTCACAACAACCAATCAGCCAGAAGAACAAAACGTGGGATTTTATTCAGGGCCAGGGCTGTGGTTTTTCGCCAAAAAACAGCTCGGCAATAATTCAACTCTGGCAACCAGATTGACTGCATCGAGCTAATTGATAAGTCCAGTCATAACGTCAATGTAGAACACAGCCAATCAGCTGTCGTGCGTGAAAGGAGGAGAACCAATCAACGGCAGTCAAGCATTTTCGCCTGTTTTTCCGAACCTGCGAATGTGCTCGTGCTCTTTCAGCATCGGATCGTTTCGACGGTTATTCAGTTGACTGTCGGCCCTGTTACAAAAAGAAACAATTTTGACAATTCAGATTCATTGCGGAATTTCACTATTACTGCTGCATGAGGAAAGGCCTCATTAGTGTACCAATTTCAAATCAAACAAATCACACGGAGCAGCCGAAAACCAATCATACAAACACAATAAAAAAGAACAAGAATCCAGCGACTGACTTTTATCCGATTCAGCTGCCACAGAATATCGGCGACCAACCGGTTAAAAATCAGTTATCAACGTACTACTAACGAGTCTAAAGACTGTGCGCTTATTGCGCACGGTTTTAGCTAAACGTCAGAATGAACCTTTTGCACGCACAAACTCCGCTTGATTTTCAGCAAAATTATCACCAAACGAAGAAACACACCCAATCAGGTCAGTTTCACAACAATAATCCGAATGTTTCCACGCACCCATCCGAGTCGGAGGCACCAACAAGCTCCTGACGATTCAGCTGTCTTCGAATGTTGTCGCGTGACCGATTATACTCGTAATGATAGTCGCGCAGAATGTCGCGATGCCGTCGTAGCATGTGCTGCGGCGCCGCGTTGCTCTTCAACGTCGACGACTGATTCAACAGCGCGTACATCTGCGCAATGTGTGTGAGAGCACTGTGCAACGGTGTGTTGGTGGCGATTGTGAAGGGGCCCGGCCAAACGGGATCGGGTTGGAAAAAAGACCTACGCTAAAATAACAAATGCGGTTTTTATTGCAACCGAACTCCACTCCTGCTCATTCTTTTTCAATTTCTTCTGAATTCTTCTTTGCTATGATTCTGAATAACATGACAGGTTCAAATAAGCAGACTGTATTCTAATACGGCAGCGCGTGTGTGTGTGTGCGGAATATGGTGCGTGCCTGTGTGTTTGATGGCTACTCTGCAACGTTACTGTGCTAACCAAGCGCACAGTCTTCAGAGAAGACCTGAAAGCTAGACTATCAAAACACAGGTCTTTTCAAAAAAGCGGGAAACAAAACAACTGGTATTTTGAGAGTCGTGGTGGCGCCAGGGTAGGGTTAGGGGGTTTGAAAAAAATTCGTTCTTTTAATCCGGATTTTCTTTTTTTTCAGGGGCTATCAATCCCCAAAAAAACGGTCACCCTGCCCTGCCGCACCTGATCATTGATTTCAGTCAACTCGGCGATGTGTTGATCGAGCTGCATGGAGAGATCGTCGAATTGACTGTGCGCGTCAAGCAGCGGCGATTTCTCGGTGGAACTGAATCGGAACAAAACAGGAAAACATTTCCGTTTCTCAGTGAAACGCATAATTTCTATTCTCTCTAGCAGCAACACTTATTAAGATTATCCATTAAAATTAGCTGATTGGCTGGCGCATGCACTTTGCGCAGGACAGACTCCGCCTCCACAACAGCCAATGTCTGGGACGCCACGTGGTCACCAACTAAGCCGCTGATTGCATATGATAAAGACACTGCAGTTGCTAAACTGTGAGATTCAGCACGCTGATTGGCTGTATCAGCACCAACACCACTCAAATGCAGCCAATCAGCTGCTTGTATTCAATCGCAACGCACACGCCAAGCCGCAACCACGCCCGACCTGCTCGCGTGCGCGTCGAAGCGTCGATCGCCGCCCAAATTGTGGCCGAGCTTGTTCAACAGCAACAGTCGCCTGTCGATGTCGTTCTCCAATTGGCGGGCGCGCTTTCGTAAATCTGCGATAATTTGGGAAATGAACACAAAAAAAACTTCAGATGTTAAGGATCCAACTTGGCACATGGAAAAACGGTTGCAATCGGATTTCATTTCACTGAATTTTCTTTCACATGAAATTCGGAAGACCGTGTAGTTTTCAGATTTCATAGTTTATTTTCAATGTTGATCGATCAGTAAAACACAATTCGACAATGGGTGTTTGTCCACCGGACGCTCAGCTATTCGATTCACCCCCACTCACACCAAACCACCCGAGTTCGGTGCCATCGGTTCACGGGAACCGGTGAGTAGGGGGGAGGTTTGTGCAACAAAATTGAAAAAAAAACGTTCCCAAAAACCCGCGCTGCCCAACCTTCCCACGTTGTCGTGACGCTGATCGTGGCTGACATGATCAAGCGTTGTTCTTTCGTCAGTTTCGCCGCAATGGTGCTGAAAACTGGCGCGAAAATGATTAAAGTTCAAAAACTTGGACAAATTTGCGAAATGTGACACACTGGAAGTTGATTGTGCGAATGGAATCGTTCAAAACAAGGCACTTTTGATATAACTGCGAAGCAATGGTGATACGACATTCTGAGATATATTGCACTAATTTGGCCAATCAGCTGAGCACTGAACAAAAATGCAGCCAATCAGTTCAGTTGAAACAATTGTGATAGCTCGAGAATGTGTGACAAAAAAGTATGATTGCCTTTTTTCATCTGGCAAACAACTGACTGAACACTTTCCGGGCACAAAGCATTCAAAAGCCACATGACAAAATCGCATTTTTATTTTGTTTGTCGAATTCACTAAACAACTGTTTTTTCTGTATCTGTCAAATCTCTAACATAGTTGTCTCAGAAAAACAAACCATAAGGTCAAGATAAGTCAACAAAAAACACATAAAAAACTTTTTGTGAGCTCTTCAAAAATCACAAGCAACATTTTTTTGTCACGCCATCGCCTCAGTCGTCGGATAAGAGTGGTGAATTTTCTTTTTCAACAATTCAACCGCCGATCGGTGCACGTGCGCGTTGTAGGCGAGTTGTGAATGCTCCTGCTCCGAGCTAGACTCGGAAATCTGAAATTTTTCAGAGAAAAACGTTGTTTACGATAATTAATTGACATGCCACCCCCCCCCCCCCGTGGGACACCGAAAATTTTCAGCGCAGGTGTCGAAAAGACGTTTTGGAGAAAATTCCAGCATATACGTTGTCACCGACTAATCAGCTAACTCCATATAATATATATTAACCAAATAAAAAACCAACAAAACATGGCGTTTCGACCTAAGCACAAGACGCCGAGCAATGGTGGTCTCTTGTAGACTTGCACTCTGAAATCCAAAAAAAACGTAAAAACCAGCACCCCCGTAAGAGCGTAGCGCACCTCCGCCGCCAATCCACAGAGCGCCCGTCTCACTCGCAGATCCTCCCTCGCGGCCAGTATTCGATTCGTCGCACACAAACGCGCGCGTGCCTCGACTGCCGCTTGCCGCCGCTGCCAGGCGCTGTACTGCCGCACGGCGCTGCCGTCGACGGACAACGTGAAATCACGCGACTGCGGCTGTATGCCGTCTGCGAGTTTGCGAGAAGAAAATGAGGAACGTCAACCGGATGGATAGAAGAGCAGCTCGGGATCAGCTGATCCGCTTCGCTTGGGGCGTGCACTGATGAGAAAACCGTGCACGTTGAGTGGCTGCACCTAATTTCGAAACACTCATGCATCACTGTTGTTCTATTTTGGTTGTGTTAGGACTACAGGATAGGCGCACGTTTTGATTGATTTGGACTGTTTGTTGACCACGTTGGCGGAAATGCGAATGCTGTCAAGTGCCATTCTTGTTGACAACAACAGACCATCTGTTGCCTCTGGATGAGAAATGATGCGACACTTGGGCTCCACTCACTATGCTCCAGACAATTCACCACATTCATGACAACACAGAGTGTTCTATTGTGTCCAATTTTCACGTCCAACACACGTCTCGCAACGTGGTTTTCTTGCGAAACTGCAAAGGTCCAACCAGCTAAAATATTCGTTCGACCCTTCTCTGAGCGAGCACAACATCCCACCGCCACACCTTCCGTGTCATTATTGCATACATCGACGATTCGACGTTGCATTTCGGCGGACAAATGTCTACCAGCCAACGGTAACGTTCGCAGAAAGTTGTTCAACGCAAATCGCTGGCGAACGCTGGAACGACGCTCCACTGGCGGCTTGCTCGCGCGCAACAACGCCTCCCAGTCGAGTTCTGCAAGAGCGAGAAAAGGTTTTGGCGAAAAAAGTCTATTGTCGGCCAACGAAACACGAAATTGTTGCGGCACCACACAACGAACAGCATTTCGCGTTTGCTTGCGCGTCTGATCAGACGGGAGCAAGTTTGGAACAAATATGAGGATGATAAGGTTACGTTTAATAGAACTTCCTTGTTTGTTACTGGTCCTTCATGTTCTAGGACATGCAGCCAATCAGAGTGCTGAACAACAATTCAGGGAATTCTGGTTTTGGAAAAGTTCGCATTTCGCGCACAATCGATACCAAGCTGTCAACACTGCAATTGTAAAGCTGCACCGTCATCGTCGAACTAATCAGTGAGCTGAGTTCTTATGCAGCGAATCAGCTGTTCAAACAAGACACCGTTCAAGTCTAGGAAACCCTTCATCAAGTAACATTCGAATCTTTTATAATCAATCAATCGATCGATCCCACCTGAAGCGGCAGCGCGCCCCCCATCGCCGCCGTCCTCTTCGTCACTGACGTCCACCAGCATGTCCGCCTCCGAATAGTCCATGCCCGGGATCAACTCGCGCGACTTTCCACTTTTGCTGTCTTTCGCGTCGACTCTCTCTTTCGTCACCAGCTTCTCCGATGCCGACGTCTGTCGCTCTTTGTTGCTCGTGATTGCTGCGGAGACGGCGGCGACCGCGCGTTTCTCCGCCGAATCGTCCGACTGCTCGAGAACGGCATCTGAACAAAAACGGTGGAAGAGGTCAGTTTCACGATTTTTTTGTCAGTTTCACAAACTGTCAGTCGAACTCTGATTTATGGGGAATCAGCTGATTGATTGGTGATTACGGTACATGCATGCTTTATGTGCCGTGGAGGCGGAGTTTGGTTTGCACAGAAAGCATGCACACCGTAATCACCAACGAATCAGCTGATTCCCTCTGATTTAGAGTTCGTCTGTATGTTTTTTTCGTTTTTTTTCATTTCATTCGCTGCACCTTTGCACGGCACCACCACGCGCATCACCGTGCTTCGGAGGATCTTTGCGTTCATGGTTTTCGGTTTGCTGTTGTTGCTCTTGTTTTCAGCATTGTTTTCTTTGCTGCTTGACGTGCCACCACTACGCGAGTTGGCGGACGAGCACTGCGAAATGGAGACATGACGCATCGTCGTCGTCGTCATTGTTGTTGAGCGGTGAGCTTTTCTGCTTGTCTCGCCCTCTCTGCCGTTTTTGCTGCCATTTGCAGATGACAATCGACACGACGTCGAGGTCGACGACGACGACGACAGGTGTTGTTGTTGTTGTTGTTGGAAGTGACTCTTCGAAGTTCTCGTTCGCTTGTTGCTGTCGATGTAAAACGTTCGACCACGAATCGGTTTCTTGGATTCTCTGTCGCGCTGTCCGACAAACTGCGAGGTGTGGTTTTTCAAACGTCTTCCGAGATTTTGACAAATCATCAATCGATCAAGAACTCTATCACCGTTCCACCTAGAGATGTCAAGAAAAAAAAAATTTTCTATTTTTTTCTTTTTAAAAAAAAAATTTTTTTTTTAAATTTTTTTTTTTAAATGAAAGTTGTTCAGAATTTTTCAGGGAGTCCGAATATCACCATCTGAGGAGCCACCGACTTACCATATGACCCCCACTCATATGGGAGGAGGGTGAAAATTTCAGACTTGGTTTCGGCGACCCCATTTTCCCACCGACGACATCACGTCTCGTGTTTTGCCTCTCAATTCACCTCAAATAACATGGAAACAAGTTCCACAACAAACCGGTGTGATCATGCTGACGACACGAGGCGAAACAGCAACGAGCAACCAACGAAGTTACGCTTGCAGTGGCAGACAGTGCAATTTCCACCTTTCGAGATCCTGAAAAACGATGCGTAAATGTGAGTTCTCTGCTTCTATCTCACCTTAGCGACATCGGAATTTGTTGAACTAGCCTTTGCGACGCTCAAGTACTTCAATGCGCGAGTCGATCATCACTCACCAAGGCTGAAAACAGTCGATAAATCAATCCAGAATACCACCTGCAGCGTTGAAGACTAAGTGACAAGGTAAAGTCAAAGAAAATTTTTGTTGAACTTTCGAAAAATTATGCCAAAAACGGCATTTTCAGGGCACATTAAAGAAAAAATTTCAAAAATTTTTAATAAAAAAAATAAAAAAAATGCTCATTTTTTTTTACTTTTTTTTTTAAAAAAATTCAAAAAAAATTTTTTTTGACCCTTACATCTCTAGTTCCACCCACGTCAACGAGGTTTCTTTTGATTGATGATTTTTTGGATTGACCGAAAAAAAACGCAAACACGTTTGAAAAACCCCAATTCCGTTTTCAAGTGTTGTGGTTGCTGATGGCGACGACGACTGCGACACGAGGAATGCCATGAAATCCGTCGATCCACGCCGCCGCCGCGACCGCGTTCGAACGGTGGAGGAGGACGAATACGAGTGTTCGTGTCAAGATCGAGATCGAGTGCACGATCGAGCAAATAGTGCCGTAGATCCCGATCCTGCCGATGAAGATGACCGACAGTGGAATGATGAACGGACGCCGCAGCTTTTATGCGATCAGGCTGCTGCTGCAGCGTTCTTGCCTTTTTCTTAATATTGACGCGATCTTCGCGTTTTTCACTCATTCTCTGTTTGTTTCTTTCTTTTGTGACGGAAGATAAAAAGAGGTGTTTGTTCAATCTGTTTTCAGAGCGTCACACATTTGTTAGGTGCACAAAAATACTTGGATTTGGATTTCCGTTTTGAAAATTCTTCCGTTTGAGTTTCCAATTCAAACCCACTTTATAACAAACAACGATGACTAGAGGGAGGGCGACAATTCGTTTTTCGTTTCAAGACCATCCAACGTTTCGCGCGCATGAACTTTCAAAAAAAAGAACGGTAAAAAATGTTTCACGACCTCACCTTCAGTTTCAGCTTCGATCTCCTTCGCGATTGATAATCTCGAAAAATCGTTCTTTTTGCTTGAAGTTTTCGAAGCACTTTGCGGGGACGGTTGTTCTACGGCGCCTCCACTTTTTTCGGATTTTGTTGGACTGTGACGTTGCTTTTGTTTTGACTGTGACGTCGTTGTCGCTGCTTGTTCCGATTGTTCTTTTTCAGGTTTTCGGCCACCACGATGTTGCGAATGCGTTCGTCGACCGCCGGAACTGGCCGATCTGTGACTCGCACGCGAACTGCTACGGAGTTGGTCGCTGTCTCCAACGGTGGCTCCACCGCGGGAAACATCACGCGATGATTTGGTGTCTTCAAACTTCTCATCGATACGTTGTCGAGAGCGATAACGTTGCTCGTACGACAACGAGTCGTCGCGTCGTTGATCCCGGTCCAGATTGTTCCTGAAAGTGAGTTTTTGAGTTTTTGCTTGAATCGAATCAGCGACGTTGTGTTTGAACGGTGTTCTTAATTCGAAAGACTATGTTCCAAGATTTTTGTGTCGACACACCTTGTCGAGGTCGACTGCTGCTCATCCCGTCTACTGTCTCGGTGGTATTTTTCAGCTCGATCCGAATCCCTGCCGGCGGACGCGCGATCATCGCGATGGTGACGTTGTTCTTTCGTCTGATCGTCTCGACGACGTCTCTCTTTGTCATCCACTCTCTCGTATCTGTCACGGTCCCCGTCCCGTGCCGCCTTCATTGGCGACTGCACTCTGTCTCGTTCCCTGTCATGTTTCGCAAGTCGGTCGTCGCGGCTCTCGTGTGATTCTCGTTCTCGCTTATCCAGTTTTGATCGATGATCGTCTCTCTCTCCTTTTGGTTTTTCTTCAACTTTGTCGTTGTACTTTGGTGGTGGTGGCGGCGGCGTACGAGGCGCTTTCTCTTTCGAGGGATGTCGACGATATTGGTACCGATGGTCACGGTGGTCGGTTGCTGTTGTTGTTGTTGTTGCCGCTACTGCTGAATTCGCTGACGGTTCCTCTCGTCGGTGGCTGCGTTCAGCAGAGGGCTTTCGGTTCTGGTCGGCCGCGTCTTCTTTTGTTGTGTACTTGTACTTCGATCGACTATCTCGCGTATCAATTTTGCTGGGCTTGTCTGAAACAGAAATGGTGGCTTTTAGTTGCTGCCATAAGGCATAATTCATGCTAGCCAAAAACAAATGATGGCTAAAACAGAGACGTGACGTGCCGTGTGCCGGGCTTAATTACTGCGTTTGTTGCTCAGAATTTTTGATGTGACTGAAAAAAGTTGTTCACCTTGCTCTTCCTTCGGACGTTTATCAGTTTTTTGTTCACGTGCTCGCGCCGAAAAGCTGCGATCATCGCGATGTCGCCGTCTTCCGTCGTCCTCAACGTCTTTTCTTCGTGACTCACGTCTGTCGTCGGGCTCATCGTCCAGATCGGGAGGCGGCGGCGCCTCCGGTGTTCGTGGGCCTTTCGGTTGGCGAGTTCGATTTCGTACGTCCTCCCCATCGCGGTCGCTCGTTCGCTCTTTTTCTAGCGAGGCGTCGTCGTGTTCTCGGATTCGTCGCTGTTGGCTGCTGCTGGCGCGCTCCGCTGATGTGTCTTGCTGGAATAAATGACGTATTAGTTTAAGACTGCTAGCTACTGTGCGCCAGCGTCCGAGCGAGCATTCCTGTCCCGGAAATAGGCGAGAAACGCAGCCCGCCTGACGCAGTTGTAATAAACAACAGTAATAAAACAGTAATAAACATGCTCACATGAATAAAACAACAACAACAGTGTCTTATTATCAAATTGTGCCGATAACCTGACCAATCCAACCAAATCAATATGAAACACATTTCCATCCTGCCTGTTTGTAATCTCTGTCCGCCGAATGCTTGCTGCTGTGCTTGTGACGGTGGTGGAGCTCATGATGCGGCCGTTCCGCACTGATATCGCGGTTGATCCTCTCTTGAGTCCTCTCTCGATCCTTTGCACCGAGTTCGCGGTGCGATTTCCCGGACTGCTCTTCCGAATGCTTGTCACGGTGATCATGCTTCGAACGGTGGTGATGGTCATTACTGGAAAGCGCTTCCTTGTCCCGTTGTTTGCTTTCCGGTCGTTCTTCTCGTTTCTCTTGCCGATAACTCCGTTGATCCGATTGTGTCACGCGAGTTTCTTCCTCGTCTGATTCTGCTGTTTTCTTCGCTCGTTGTTGACGACGATCGTCACTGACACGATGATGATGATGATGGTGATGATGATGGCGACTCGGCTCTTTCGGCTCCTTGTCGTGTTTCCCCGGTAGTTCACGTGAAGCTTCCGGTTTTATCACCACCGGTTTCACGGTCGATGACAGAGTACGACGTGGAGGGGTCGGCTCTGAAACTGCGTCATCGTCCTCCTCTTCCTCGTCTTCGTCGTCGTCCACGCCGTCGCTGCTGTCCTGGTGGCCGTCGGAGCGTTTCTCATTGATTTCCTGTTGATATAAGGGATAAATCAGTTTCACAACCCGCAAAGTCTTTCCCATTTTGTGGAAATAAGAAAATGCTGATGAGAACTATTACTAAATGGTAAAAACTGGGCCATCTGCTTTTGTCGCGATATCCAACAAAACGGATGGAAACTCACTATCTGCTCCAGTCGTGACTGGCGCTTCTCAGGCGATGATTGCGACTGATTGCTGTGCGTCGATTGGTCGCGATCGTAGACCGGAGTTGTCGCCGTTGAGTTCGCCTCGCCGTCGGACGACTGATCTTGAGGGAGGTCAACGGTGATTTCCTGGAAAAACTGCGAGATTTTTTATGACATTCGTGCAAGTGCAACATTGTATTCTTTTTGCATGAAAATAAAGATGAACTCCAGCTAACCGCTGACATCGCTGAAAACGTGCAACTGTCTACAGACCACGCACTTTCTTCATCTTGTGTTTCTTTGTCCAATGTTGCACGGTCACTAGCAATTGGTGGGCGACAGAAAACACACTGCCGTGCTTGATGACGTTTATGTGTTCGTTTGAGACTGTGCGTGCCCCATTAGATTGAAAGAACGTGTGGAAACAAAATGCACGGTTTTCAACCAAGCACTTTTACCCACTTTACCTCATTTTCCGTGCTGTTCTCCCTGACCGACCGGCGTCGACCATTGTCCAATTGTTCGAGTTGGCGTCGCAGTTTTTGTCGTTTCTCCATCAAATGTTCGTCCTCATCTTCATCACGGCCGTCTTTCGATGACTCGCGCACTTTCGCTTCTGCTGTTTCCCCCTGGTTCCGGTCATTTCCGGCCGATGGATCGTGTTCGTACGATTCTTGATGGTGCTCCTGTCGTCGGTGTTTCGCCCCTCGATCGTCCGGCTCAACTGGCGATCGTCGATCATCCTCAGTTTCGGTGTGCGTCCGCTTGCGACTGGAGGCGTAAGTATTCGGTTGTTTCAGTTGAGCGTTACCTGGAGTGATGAATTAATCGTTTGTCAAATTTACTTACACGAAAAAAGCTGTACTGTCCATTTTAACGTTCAAATGAGTTCGCTATGAAAGCTGGCTTCAACGAGATTGAGCGCGTGCTTCGACACTTGTAGAGTAACCTGTGACGGATTGGTGTTGTGTCCGTGAATTACTAACTGACTAATTACTAGTTACTGAATAGTCGACCGTTTATATTACGAAATACTAATATGAAACAATGTCAGGTGTATGTACAGTCCATCTGGAAAATATATGCAACATGACGTAATGACCAACCAATCAGCGCTGAGAATTTTTCATGACGAACCAATCAGCGCTGAGAGTTGCTCATGACTAACCAATCAGCTCTGAGAATTGCTATGACCAACCAATTAGCTAGTTGCATATATTAGCGAGATAGACTGTATGCCTGTATATGAATCCGTCATAGACAAAGTTAGCCAACTTAAAACCATTCAACATTTAAAACCATTAAAACCATTTAAGCCGACAAACGTGCACGCACTCGAGTTCGAGTGAACGACGAGCGCATCGTCGTCGTAGATCTCGACCTTGCGTTGTTTCTCGCGTTGCAACGACGCCGCCGACGTTTCGGCGGATCGATTCTCATTCCGCCTGTCAGCCCGATGATCGCGGCGACTACTGGCGAACGTCGACCGTCGCGACTGTTGTTGTTGGTGGTCGTTCGTTCGACTGGCGACATTGTCGCGTCGATTTCGATTGAAGCTCAACGATTGCGTTTGGAGACCGCGCGTGTCGCCGGTGCGTCTGATGTGCAGATGGATGCAGTCGTTGCCGAACGGACATTGTCCCTTGAACATGAACCGACGACAGATCTCGCGACCTTCGCGCTGCGGCGGTGCTGCTGCGGCGCGTCGGCGATTATTCGTCGATGGACGATTGCTAAGCGTCGCTGTCAGTGATGAGCGTGGTTTGCTGGTGCGCTGGAAAATTGATTTGTGGAAATGGAAATTTGTGGATGGACACTGTGGAAAGTTGTGGACACGGTCGGAACTGTATAGCCATGTGCGCAATTTGTGCAGTCTGGCTATTGAATCATATATTGCGTGTGCTGCATGGAGTCGTTGCTCATTACTGCAGCATCTGCGGTAAGGTGATGGAACTGGTTAGACCAATCAGTGAGCTCAATTCAATAGCAGCCAATCGCCGATATTGGCCATGATTTACAGAGTTTAGTTCAGTTTTATTCAGACGCAGGATTCGAAATTTTCAATCTGTTATGGAAATATTCAGAGCAACTGAAGATGAGAACATTATTTATTGCCCGAGGTTCACATAGTGGCTAATTTGCTCTATGAAGCACTGGTAATGGTATGGTACACGACACCCCAAAATCAGCTTATCAGGATCCAATAATGCAGTATGCGCGTTTGTGAACTTTGTTTTCTAAGTATGCGGTATGCGTCTACCTGGCGAAACCGCAAACAGCGAACTTGTATTGCACAAACGGAGACTTTGTGAACTGTACAAAGATACCAGTACAAACAGCACAGCTTTTTTTCCAGAACGCTCTTGCCGCTCACCTCTCTGCTGCTGCTGCCGCTTCCAAGCCGACGAAAAACACTTGGCTTCAACTTGGACTGTCCACCGCCGCCGGGATCTCTGCCCGACGATCGACTGCTACTGGCGCGATTATTCGGACTCGGCGGCTGAATCGGCTTGTGTCTCGGTCGGTCCGACATTGTTCCACCTTTTTTTCTCGCAAAGTTTTTCCCTGGTGAATTTTTTTTTTTGGGGTTATTTCTGTCCTGAAAAAAATGTGTAATTACATAGCAATCGTTTGTGAAAGTCGCACAACTTTTATCAAAACCACCAATTAAGGTCTGGAAACGTGTGGAAATTGATTTGTAGAGAAGACACGTGTGGACGATTGAGTGTGGAGCAAGAAGCAGCTTTCGTTTAAGTGCGTCGCTAGAAATCGACCATACTGCGTATTGCGTATACACTTCAGAGCTGGGTGGTTTCCCGTGTTGTTGGCATGACACGCAGAAAATGAGAGATGTTTCACAGTGCGAAACATACACAACATTCTGCGCCTGTTGTTGTTGTTGTTGTTTGGATTCACAGGAAAACAGAGTAACTGATGCATAAAACCTTACGTTACCAAACCGTACTGCTGTTTTCGACGTGTCTGCATTGTTGCTGCAAGGTCGATCACCCTTCCACAGATGCGCGTTTTTGGAGAAGAGAGCGTTTTTTTGTTATCGTTGTTCGTTGCGTCTCGTCTGCTGCTAGAGGAACTACACACAATTCTTCAACATTATCATCATATCTGTCAATATTCGATATGCAGCGTACTTCTCTCATCTTAGTGTGAGCCATGCTTTTATCCCAAGTGTTTACTGTTTTGTCGTTCATGTTCTGTTTCACTTCATGTTCGGTTTCATTTCAATACTGTATTTGATCAGCCGTTGACAAGCAACAACCTGATTTGTCTTGCGGCATGCCAGTACAGACACAGAAGTTCCCACTTTAAAAACTTTTTAAAACTTCGCCACAAATCGTATAGTTTTTTGCGGTGCGTGTCATTCATTCATTCATGTGAATGTGCATTCATGAGAATTCCCTCCGGCCTAAAACTGCATAAATAAATTGGCGCCGAATAAACTTCTTCGTGAACGCAAAAGGGACCTGTCCATTGTTGCCAGCGCTATTTATTCGTAAACGCATTTTTAACGTCTTTATTAGCGATGTATGTGCCCTTAAAATGTTTGACACACTATATTGACATGTCAGGTCAACGTGCACGCTCACCACTTAGCATTCACAAAGTCAAAAACGTCACAAGAAACACTCGCTCAACCAACAACAACAAGAAGAAACAGTAACAATGCCGTCGAAAAGCAAATCACCATCACCGTCGAAACGTTCGGACGGCGATCGAACAAAACAGCAACAACAGCAGCACAGCAACGCGTCACCCTCGGAGCACGGCGCCGTGTGGCGATTCATGAATGTGCTCGCAGCAGTGCTGATGACGGCGCGCGCTTCGATTCTGATCACGACCGATGCGGACTGGTGGATCTGGGTGCCGGTGTACGCCGTCGGATCGTTGGTCGCCCTTGGCGTCGCCGTACGACCGAACGCGACGCGACGACCGGCCTGGCGATACCTGTGCGCGTTGGCCGTCGTCGCCGGCGTCGCGTACGTCTGCTATACGACGTGAGTGTCCGTCCGATGGGAGAGGGCGGATTGTACGCTGCTGGTGAAGTGTGTCGACTAGCGGTGTTCGTTGCGCCGCTAACCCCTGTTCTGTGAGGAATTATTCCAGTTTTCACTGGTTTTTTTTCTGGATACGATTCCCGCCGAGTTAGCACGGTAAAATTGACTATTGATTTTCAGTGTGCTTGCCTACCAACAATCGTGCCCATAAAAAAGCGTGAAAACTGGAAATTCTTTATAGAGTAGCTTAGCTCCAGTGAAAATCGATAATCTGCACTTGGTTCGACAAATTGTCAGTGTACGAAAAAAACCTCTCAAACCGACGCGCCTGCCAAACATGTAGGTCCGGGTCCGGACCGAAAAAAACCCACCCCCAATTCTACAGCTGGGTACTGCGCAAACCGATGCGCCTGCCAAACCTGTAGGTCCGGGTCCGGACCAAAAAAATCTACCCAATTCTACAGCTGGATACTGCGCAAACCGGTGCGCCTGCCAAACATGTAGGTCCGGACCAAAAAACTACCCAATTCTACATACTGTACAGTTGGGTACTGCGCGAGGCCGCCTCGGCAGCGTACATCTGGCGCGGCGGCGACCTGCAGGAGGGCCGCGAGCTGGCGTTCATGATCGCGACGGTCGCCTGGGCGACGCTGTGTCGGCTGGCTGTGCACAAACTGGACGGCGCCGCGAACGCAGCGCGTCTGATCGTGTTCGTTGGCGTGCTGGTCGTCTGCCTCGGCGCCGGCGTCTTTGCGTCCTGCTTCTTCGTGTCCGTGGCGGCGGCGGCGCCGTTCTGTCAGCCGCTGTTCCGGCCGGATCAGGTGATCGTCGGTCTGTGATTGTTCGTGGCGCGGTTCGGGTGGTTTGATTTTTTGTTGTTTATTTGGGCGTGTGGTGTGTGATGATTTGATTTTTTTCATTGAAAGGGTTGGCTTTGTTGAACACAATCAGTACAGTCGAACGCGGAAATTCTAGGCAATCAGCTGATTGGTTGGTTTGGTGGTCACGTGAGTGCATGCGCTCTGTGCAGGAGGACAGCGCCACCGCAGCAATGGTCTGTGCAGAACGCATAACCGACCAATCAGTTGATTGGTTATAATTTAAGAGTTCGGCTGTAAAGTTACGCTGAAAAGGTGTCCGGTGTGCTGTCCGCTCGGGTGTCCTGCGTGGTGTCGAAAAAAATGTGTCCAAAAAGTTGTGTCAAAAAAACGCCGAGTTTGCTCGGTGTGTTGTCATTTTTTATTCCGGAACGCCACGCGGGACATTGACGGATATGACTCCGGACACCCGTTCGGGCACCTGTTTCTAGCGCGGCTCTTATTGTAATGGTTTTGCAAGCTCTCGATGATCGTATAATATACAATGCGTGTTTTTGTCGTGTATCTGCTCTATTTTCCAAAACACTCGGCTGATTTCGCTCTGGGCTTATTGGTTGACCAAAAACAATGTGATTTGGATGGTTCCTTGAATTGCCAGCTCTGTTTCGACATGATTTGTGTTGTCAATAACACGCTGTTTTGTAGTTTTAGCGAAACTGTGTTTACCATTCATTCGTTGTTCTCCACCTCATGAACGTTTGGTATATTTCATAATTATTGGCATTTCCTGGCACTTTTCCGGAGTGTCCGGCCATACCTTCAGTCTGATCGTCAGAAATAAAAAAGGTGATAATCACAAACATAAGATGATCGATTAGTAGGGTAATTCATGAATAAACAAAAAAATCACACAGACGGTGAAATCGAAATTCTTCCGTATATGCCACTATATGGAGTCGCGATTATTTGCATCAGTTGTACGGTTACAATGCAATGATAATATAAAGCGGCAGAAAAAACGGTAAAATCGAAAATAGTAATTAGTATAGCAATTTTTTTAAGTTCTGCGACTGAATGCGTTTGCAGACGTAGAAAGGAAACTAGTTTCAATCGTTATGTATGTGGCAATTCAAAATCGCCTAAGTGACTCGGCCCTATTTAGGGCATTCGGATCACTCTGCCAATTTTGAATTCCCGCGTAATGCCTGAAACTGTTTACCCATCTATGCGCGCATTAAGTCTCGGGACCAAAATAAAGGATACCATTAATAAAAAATTAGTAACGTCTTGTCGTTTGTCAGAGCTGTTTCTTCATGATACTGTTTCGTCAGTACATCTTCTGAATTATTTCCTTGTGGTGGTCCGTAAACCGTGCACCCATAATGATTGACAATTCTCTGACCAATCGCTCATCGAGTAAACAATCCAGCGCTAACTCTTTCCAGTATGGCAGACACATCTCCTCTAATGCGGCCACCTGTCTAAAGAATGTGTATTTTTTGGTAAAAAAATCCTGTACAAGAAAAAGGCGAAATGAACGCCATGTATCTAGATAGAGCAGCACACGTGAAGAGAAGCGTATTCGGCAAGCAGTTTTTTTGGCGGTCGGTTTTAACAAATGTACATTCGTGAATCAAATCGCGAAATCGGTTTTTAGACCAAAAAACGACACCAAAGAAAACCAGTTGAACACAGAACTCTGGGGAGTTTCGATTATGCTTTTTTTGGATTCAGCTCAGTAATCGGGGCAAAAGTGGTCCGACCAGCCTCCGTGCGGTAGCAGATCGGCGTACCACTGCAATATCACGCTAAACATCTGTCCGGACAGGTGTCCGGTGCCTGTTCGCCTGGGTTGCCGCGTGGTATCCCGTCCTAATCCGGACTAAAAAGTGGTAACTACGTACGCTTGAAGTTTGTGACCACTTTTTTTTTCGGGACACGGGACACACCCCGGCGGGTAGGACAGCACTAGCAGAGACTCTCATTTTTCAGCGTGTGGTCATTCTATAAAACAACAAAACTTTGTTTTCCATTTTGCAAAATTTCGTCACTCACTGTGCGTCGTACATCTCCAGCAACTGGCTCTTTAGCGTGCGACATTTCTCGTTCCTTGTAAACTTGCGATAGCAAGCACAGCTGGAACGAAAAAGTAAAACAGCGCACTAATAAATTCAGTGCCGAAACAGTGCACTAATGAAAGAACGGGGTGTATCAAATCACTATTTGTACATGCAAGGTACCGTATTACCCCCATTAAACCCCCCCCCACCATTAATCCCCCCCACCAATAAACCCCCACCCCCCCGACCAGTTTCCAAATAATCCCCCCCACAAATAATCCCCCATGGGGGTTAATTGGAAACCTGTTTGAAACACATACCCAGCGAATTCAGTGGCTGAATGCAGTGACATTGGTGAAATTGTGCTACCAAAGGCCCCAAATGGATGAGTTAATGGTAATTTCATTACAAAAGGCTGTTACAAAAGGAAATCTCTGTGAAAAGTAGAAGTTTCTGCAACTTTCTTGCCTGCCATGCAAGGTATTTTTGCCATTTTTCAACAAAACCCCACCCCTAGAAATTTTTGTATAATAAACCCCCCCCACCAATAATCCCCCCCACCAATAAACCCCACCCCTAAAAGTCGCTGACGTATTAATCCCCCATGGGGGTTTATTGGGGGTAATACGGTATTTGTTTGCGACTGCGTGCAACACCACCACAATCTCTACGCTTAAAACACGGACTGCACGCTTAAAACTACCACTGCCCTTACCGTCGGCCGCACCTTTCTGCGTGCCAAAGTTCATACCATAGCATTATCCGGCCCAAAATGCTCACAATGCCATTCTGCGTGCCCGTGACCGACCACTGATGCAGTGGCGAGGCTGTGATGTTGTGATGTTGGCGATCACGGTAAGGGGCAATGCCAATGCTGCTATTGGCCTCGAAAACGCACCCAGGCCAGGCGCGCTTCTCAGGTTTCCGTTAGTCCAGTGCACCGCTTGCTGGCTTTTTCCCACCTCTTTTTGGGCATGCAGAATGGTATGACACGGGTTTTGAGCCACTCAATGGTATGGTATGACCGTTGACACGCAGAATGGTATGACAGTTTTGAGCCGCTAACTGGTATGGTATGAGCGTTGGCACGCAGAATGGTATGACACCGTTTTGAGCCGCTAAATGGTATGGTATGAGCGTTGGCACGCAGAATGGTATGACACGACTTTTGGGCCTCTCAATGGTTTGGTATGACATGCTGTTTGGGTATGCACTGTCTTCAGACTAGAACTAAACTAAAAAAGTTCTCTCAGTGCATGTTGCAAACAAAACACACCATTTTACAACAACAAAAAAACATTACCACACAACGTCTGTCATCCCGTTAGCGAAGTCGAGCAGTGCTTCTTGAATTGAGTGACACGCTGCATTCTCGATCACCACCGCCTTTACTGTGTCCGCTTCTTCCATTGTCATCGCCGTTGTTCGCGGGCATGTTTCGGTGGTTTTACTAGAACAGAATGCTACGATCCATGAAACTGTTTGTTGCACTGAACAATAAAAGTCGAAAATTATAAGATTATTGTTATTTGTTGACACATGGTGATAGAACGGAGGTTTTTTCACAAATATGTTGACCCTCTGCAAAATTCACAAACACTTTGGCTGTGGTCGCCGCCACGGCGCATGGAGTCCAACAAAATATGCAGTGGTCCGTTTATTGACCATTTCTCTTCATATACAGTAGTCTCTGCAGACCATTTCAATATCACATGTGCAAATTCGCTGATCATTTGGTTTGTTGGTTGCACACCAGCGCCGAAGGTGAGGGGGGTGGAAGGGGGGGGGGGATGGGGAGCATTCACCCATCCACAGTCATATGCATCCACTTGTCGTACCGTACCTTTTGATACACTCTGTCGAATATCGCACGAATCGGTCCTTCAACTCCGTCACGATCGTTTGAGTCGCATCGACACAAGTGGCGTTGTACGCGCGTGTCCGGTGTTGACCGGGCGCAATTTGACGGCGCACCCGACCAGTAAGGCTGCTGCTGTCGATGTCGCGCGACAGCAGTTCACTGGCCCTTGCGAGCATTTCCGAGAGCGGCTCGTTCGCAGAGCCGGCCGCCGCCAGCACCGCCACCAACACCTGCATATACAGTCGAACTCTAAATTATGGGCAATCAGCTGATTGGCTGGTCACCCCCCCCCCGTGCTGCATATGCGTTCTATGCACACCAACCTCCGCCTCCTCACCACAACAACGCCTGCACAGAGTGCACGCATCACGTGATCACCAGCGAATCAGCTGACTGCGTGGTCTCGTGTACAGTTTTGCGTTTGGAGAGAACCGCGAGCAACGTTTTCACGCTAACTTTTTCTGCTTTTACAACTCTTTCATGGTATCTCTTGTTGTGCCACTATTGAACGCCGAGCAAAAGAAACCTTATATGCCATGTTGCTGCAATTCGGGTGCACCTTGTTCTTTGGCAACAGTTGTCGTGTTTTCTTTCAACTGAAAAGCTGCAACAATTTTGACGGAGTGTCGATGATTGTATGTGGCTTTTTGAAAAAAGCACCAACAATGAGTGAAGTGTGTTTTTGGTTTGCAGTTTAACGGCTCTGAAAAAATGTCATTCTTACCGTCACTGTGAGAAATGTTGCCATTTTGCGTTGCTGGAAGCACCTGAAATGAAGTCCGACGAAAATTGACACTCATCCAACACTGAGGAAAACGTTGCCGCTGAACGTTTCACGGAACGTTGTTTCAGCATCGCATCTCGTAATTCTGCAGCCTCGAAAGTTCCGTGAAATGTACCGCAACACGTTTCCTCAGCTGTTTTATGCATTCGACATGTAGTTTTTAAAATTTCCTTCGAAACTTTTGGATGAGCTGTTTGCAGCTTGTTGGTAAGCATTTTAGTAAGCAATTTACAGCTGCTTACTATAAAATGATGTACCTAATCAATTTTATTCAGCTTTTATACAGAGTCAACGCCCGCTGTTGTTTATATCACAAAAAGAAGGAAATTTGCGCGGGTCAGTTTACACAATTTGTTTATCCTAATATTCGATGAAAACGAAAAAAAAACGATGTACACTCAAAATTTTGAAAAAAGTTTTTGTTTGCGGAGGTTTCATGAAAAAAATAAACATTAAACATCTTGTATATTCGATCTGAGACCACGGGTTGCTTGGCTGTTTACTTTCGATCACTTCAAAAAAATGTTGCATTCAAAAGTTTTTTTGACCGTCAAGTACTTTTACTCGAATAAACCAACAATTTCAACCGAATAAGGGAATAAAGGGGAAGTGAGAAAAGGTGGGGAGCCAACGCTTATAACTGCTTCCTTATCATGCAATTATCTATATGCGAAACATGTACTGTGACAAATAATTTAATGACTGTGTGTAAGTGTTTAAAACTAAATAAATGACTGTAAGTGTTGAAATGAAAGTCACAACTCTTAGCGCTATATGAATTTGAACCGGACAGGTGATTTTAGTGATTCAGCGTCAACAGCAAAATTCTGTATGACTTGATTCTCCACACTCTCCACTGATTGGTCGTCAGTCAGCTGGTTAGGAAGGTTTAGTTAGGTCGCCGTTTTTGTGTCCGGGGGCGGAGACAATGTTGGAAAGGTTTGAAATGCGACTTTTGTCAGAGTTCTGTCGGATGTTGAATTGAGTGGTTGCCGCATTTGACGTCTGAAACGTTTGAAGCGGTGCTTCGGTAACCGATCTTTTGCATCGGAGGTTTGTCTCTTCAATACTTCGAAGCTTTGACGGTGTACCGTGATGGGCCTCTGGTGGTTTTTTATGTTACGTCTTCTGATTACCTAGAATCTAACCGCAAAACGGAGCGTTTTTTGTGTGGCTGTAAAGTACCCGCAATCTTTCAATGACCGGTCGCAATAAATAGAATTCAATACCAATTAAAATTACCATTTGTTAAAAAACACACATCTGCAACGTACCTAAATACAATACAGTACAAAACGGCAAATCTACACGTGCACCGCAACGATATGAATGACATTGCCAATGAATGTAAGATATGTACGGTATGTGTGCTAGCTAGTAGCACGGAATCACTTTTCCTCGGAACCTGTCGTTTGCAAAAAAATAGTAACAGGACAACAAACGAATGAAACTAGTCTAAAGACCAGGCACTCTGTAATGACACAATAATGTTGCACAGTTACAACCAAACAAAAAAAAAGAAATGCGATGACATTTGTGTTCACGCGCGACTGCAATATTGTGTTTGCGTGCCTGTGTTTTTGTATTCAGTATTGTGGATTTATTCAAACGTGTCCGAACTAAAATGACGTCATTTGCTTTATAAATGTTTATCAAAGTACAGGCACTAAAATGTCAGTTTGGTGTGACTGATTCAACATTCAGCAATTGTTTGCGGGAAGAAACCTGTTAAACGGAAAGTCTGGTTTGCTGTGAACGACAGGCGCATGTTTTGCAGCATATGACGTCATTTCAGTGAGACACGCTCTTAAAAATAGGTCATATTTATAAAAAATTAGTAACGTCTTTTCGTTTATCAGAGCTGTTTCTTCATGATATTGTTTCGTCAGTCCATCTTCTCAATTTCTTCCTTGTAGTAGAGTAGGCCGAAATCCGTGCACCCATAATGATTGCCAATTCTCTGACCAATCGCTCATCGAGTAAACAATCCCGCGGTAACTCTATCCAGTATGGCAGACACATCTCTTTTAATGCGGCCACCAGTCTAAAGAAGGTGTATTTTTCGTTAAAAGTTCCTTTAATTGCAAATGTGCACAAGAAAAAGGCGAAATGAACGCCATGACAGCAGCTAGCAGCACCGTGAAGAGCAGCGCATTCCATAGCATTTTCTTTGCGGTCGGTTAACAATTGTACATTCGTGAACCAATTCGCGAAATCTGTTTTTAGACCAAAAAACGAAAAAGAAACCAGCTGAACGCAGAACTCTTAAGAATTTCTACTATGCTTTTTGGGATTCAGCTCAGTAATTGGGGCAAAAGTGGTCCGACCAGCCTCCGTGCAGTTGCAGATCGGCGTTCCACTGCAATATCACGTTAAACATCTGTCCGCACAGGTGTCGGTGCTTGTCCGCCTGGGTATGCCGCGTGGTATCCCGTCCCAACCCGGAATAAAAAGTGGCAACTACGTACACTTGAAGTTTGTGACCCACTTTTATTTCCGGGACACGGGACACGACACACCCCGTAGGGCAGCAGACACTCTCATTTTTCAGCGTGTGATCATTCTATAAAACAGCAAAACGTTGTTTTTTCATTTTGCAAAATTTCGTCACTCACTTTGCGTTGCACATCTCCAGCAACTGGTTCGCCAGCGTGCGACATATCTCGTTGCTTGTAACACGAATGCAAGCACAGCTGGAACGAAAACGTAAAACAGCGCACTAATAAATTGAGTGCAGAAACAGTGCAAGGCGGACCCTAACCGTCGGCCGCACCGTTCTGCGTGCCAAAGTTTATACCATCCCATTATCCGACCTTCGGCCCAAAATGCTCGCAATGCCATTCTGCGTGCCAAAGTTTATACCATCCCATTATCCGACCTTCGGCCCAAAATGCTCGCAATGCCATTCTGCGTGCCCGTGACGCAGTGGCGAGGCTGCGATGTTGGCGATCACGGTAAGGGGCAATGCCAATGCTGCTATTGGCCTCGAAAACGCACCCAGCCCAGACCAGGCCTGCTTCTAAGATTTGCGTCAGTGCACCGCTTGTTGGCTTTTTTCTACTTCTTTTTTTATTTTGGGCATTCAAAATGGTATGACACGCATTTTGGGCCGCTCAATGGTATAATATGAACTTTGGCACGTAGAATGGTATGACACGAATTTTGATGCCGCTTAATGATATGGTACAAACTTTGGCACGCCAAACGGCATGACACGATTTTTGGGCCGCTCAATGGTATAGTATGACATGCTGTTTGTGTATGCACTGTCTTCAGACTAGAACTTGATAAAAAAAACACGCAATATTACAGCAAAAAAACGTTACCACACAACGTCTGTTATCCCGTCAGCGAAGCCGAGCAGTGCTTTTTGAACTGAGTGACACGCTGCATTCTCGATCACCGCCGCCTTTACTCTGCAACGGTCCGTTTATTGACAATTTCAATTAGTATACGTAGTCTGCAGACTATTTCAATATCACATATTCGCTGGTTGGTTGGTTGGTTGCTTGCTTGCTTGCACACCAGCACCGAAGATGAGGGAGGGGGAGGGGGGAAGGGAAGGAAGGACACCCACCGTTTAAACCAGGGACCTTCTGTGGGTACACTACCGACTCGGCTCTTCGCCCCCCCCCCTCCCCTCGAACTCGCACGGGTAAACACCCCCTACCTGAAAATGTGAAAAGGGTAAAAAAGAACGGAAATGGAGTAGCCAGCCACAAATACAGGGGGTGTGTTATTTCGACCAAACCCGATGCATTATTCGTTCTTCTTGCTATATTCTTCAAAGTTTTTGCATGCTCGACAATATTCTGCGAGAGAAAAACAAAACTGACAGGTTGAAACAAACACAATCATATACATCCACTAGTCGTACCGTACCTTTCGAAACACTCTGTCGAATATCGCACAAATCGCGCCTTCAGCTCCGTTACCGTAGCACAGATCGTTTGCGCAGCGTAGTGCAAGTTCCGTGATGCTCGCAATGCCATTCTGCGTGCCCGTGACGCAGTGGCGAGGCTGCGATGTTGGTGATCACGGTAAGGGGCAATGCCAATGCTGCTATTGGCCTCGAAAACGCACCCAGCCCAGACCAGGCGTGCTTCTAAGATTTGCGTCAGTGCACCGCTTGTTGGCTTTTTTCTACTTCTTTTTTTTATTTTGGGCATTCAAAATGGTATGACACGCATTTTGGGCCGCTCAATGGTATAATATGAACTTTGGCACGTAGAATGGTATGACACGAATTTTGATGCCGCTTAATGATATGGTACAAACTTTGTCACGCCAAACGGCATGACACGATTTTTGGGCCGCTCAATGGTATAGTATGACATGCTGTTTGTGTATGCACTGTCTTCAGACTAGAACTTGATAAAAAAAACACGCAATACCGTATTACCCCCATTAAACCCCCCCACCATTAATCCCCCCCCCCACCAATAAACCCCCACCCCCCCGACCAGTTTCCAAATAATCCCCCCCCCCACAAATAATCCCCCATGGGGGTTAATTGGAAACCTGTTTGAAACACATACCCAGCGAATTCAGTGGCTGAATGCAGTGACATTGGTGAAATTGTGCTACCAAAGGCCCCAAATGGATGAGTTAATGGTAATTTCATTACAAAAGGCTGTTACAAAAGGAAATCTCTGTGAAAAGTAGAAGTTTCTGCAACTTTCTTGCCTGCCATGCAAGGTATTTTTGCCATTTTTCAACAAAACCCCACCCCTAGAAATTTTTGTATAATAAACCCCCCCCACCAATAATCCCCCCCCCCCACCAATAAACCCCCACCCCTAAAAGTCGCTGACGTATTAATCCCCCATGGGGGTTTATTGGGGGTAATACGGTATTACAGCAAAAAAACGTTACCACACAACGTCTGTTATCCCGTCAGCGAAGCCGAGCAGTGCTTTTTGAACTGAGTGACACGCTGCATTCTCGATCACCGCCGCCTTTACTCTGCAACGGTCCGTTTATTAACAATTTCAATTAGTATACGTAGTCTGCAGACTATTTCAATATCACATATTCGCTGGTTGGTTGGTTGGTTGCTTGCTTGCTTGCACACCAGCACCGAAGATGAGGGAGGGGGAGGGGGGAAGGGAAGGAAGGACACCACCGTTTAAACCAGGGACCTTCTGTGGGTACACTACCGACTCGGCTCTTCGCCCCCCCCCCTCCCCTCGAACTCGCACGGGTAAACACCCCCTACCTGAAAATGTGAAAAGGGTAAAAAAGAACGGAAATGGAGTAGCCAGCCACAAATACAGGGTGTGTGTTATTTCGACCAAACCCGATGCATTATTCGTTCTTCTTGCTATATTCTTCAAAGTTTTTGCATGCTCGACAATATTCTGCGAGAGAAAAACAAAACTGACAGGTTGAAACAAACACAATCATATACATCCACTAGTCGTACCGTACCTTTCGAAACACTCTGTCGAATATCGCACAAATCGCGCCTTCAGCTCCGTTACGATCGTTTGCGCAGCGTAGTGCAAGTTCCGTGAAATGTACCGCAACACGTTTATGCTCAGTTGTTTTATGCACCGACATGCAGTTTTTAAAATGGTAAGCATTTTAGCAAGCAATTTATAGCTGCTTACTATAAAATAATGTATTAATCAATTTTATTCAGTGTTTATACAGAGTCAACTCCCGCTGTTGTTTACCGTATTACCTCTAATAAACCACCATGGGGGTTTATTTCTTCAGCGACTTCTGGGGTGGGGGTTTATTTTTTTGGGGGGGGGGGGCGTTATTTTTTTTGGGGGGGTGGGGGTTATTTGGAAACCATTTTTAGGGGTGGGCAAAATGGCAAAAATACCTTCCATGGCAGGAAGGAAGTCGCAGAAACTTCTACTCTACATAGAAATTTCCCTTTACAACAGCCTTTTACAACAGTAATGAAATTACCATTAACTCATCCATTTGGGGCCTTTGGTAGCACAATTTCATCATTTTCACTGCAACCAGCCACTGAATTCGCTGGGTATGTGTTTCAAACAGGTTTCCAATAATCCCCCATGGGGATTATTTGGGGGGGGGGTTATTTGGAAACTTGTCGAGGGGGTGGGGGTTTATTTTGGGGGGGGGTTAATAGAGGTAATACGGTATATCACAAAGGAAATTCACGCGGCTCAGTTGACCCAATTGGTTTATAATAATAATCAAAGAAAATGAAAACGATAATGCAATTGTTTTTTGAAAAAAAACAGTTTTTTGTTTGCGGAGGTTTCATGAAAAAATAAACATTTTACAGCTGGGTATATTCGGTCTGAGACCACAGGCTTTTCGGCTGTTTACTTCGGCAGGAATCACTTCAAAAAATGTTGCATTAAAGTTTGGGTGCATTAGTGTACCGATCATGTTATTTTGACCATCGGGTACTTTTACTGGAATAAACCAACATTTTCAACCGAATAAGGAAAGAAAAAGGTGAAGTGAGAAAAGGTGTGAGCCAACGCTTATAGCTGATTCCTTATCATGCTATATAATCGAAACATGTACTGTGACTGTGACAAATACCCTAACAAAGTGTTGAAATGATTCAACTCTCTTAGCCCTATATGAATTTGAACGTAACAGGTGATTTTAGTGATTCAGCTTCATCATTAATAGCAAAATTCTGCATGACTGCATTCACCACATTCCGGCCAAAAATAGATCATTGTGTGACAGACCCACAAAACCCAGAAAGAACTAGAAGCTTAGAGAAGCTTATGAAATACTGACGTGAGATTAAGAAATTATGACGAATGAATTGCGAAAGCTGTGATTGACGTCACAAAGAAATGATGACGCAAATGAAAAGTTATTTTAGGAAATGGAATGTATGACATCCAGTGTTAAGCATAGGAGAGAAAACTCCAAAAGTGAATTGAACTGTAAACAACTGTAGACATATGTAGTGCCGATATCATCTTCACTACCGTGTCTCGTCGAACAACGCATCGCACTCGCCAACCGAGGCTCAACGTTTGTTCTCCGACTGGCTGACCGCTGAACACACGTGCGCAGAGGCAAGCTGTACAAGGCGGGACCCCCGGCTGTGCTGGAGACACAACAACACAGTGCACGTTGGACACTGGACACAGTGGAATGAAGATAATGATCCTCTATACTCACACACTGTAACTGTATCGGTGACCCATTATTTCCCTTTGCTATTGTCACTCAACTGTAATAACCTAACCGTTTACTATACTCTTCGTGGAGAGTTACTGCTCTCTGCTCCAGCCATTATCTGGGTTCCTAAAACCTATATAAAGGCCAGAGTTCGAGCGGCAGCTCCCTATACTATGAACTGAATCTCCCACAAAACACTTTGAAGAATCATTCCAAATTGTATTATTCATTATGAAATATTATTATTATTATTCTTGAAGACACTATTATTTGAATTCAATAATATTGTCGTCGATTATTATTTGTCCCTTTATTTCTGTATAACTGTTTGTACCGTTTGAGTGCAAATGTAAAACAATTGCCCCGATATTCGTTGTTGGTGGAATTAGGAAATTCGTAATTCGACGATAACAAATATCAAATTGCAACACAGCCGAACGGAGTTGTCGTTGTTCGATCAAGTCACAACTTGTCTTGTTTGACTTGTAGCAACTGAAGTCGCGCAACTGCA